>JACWBX010003591.1:0-17223 GCA_014622435.1 Polypedilum pembai
AATTCACTAATCATTTTTTCGAACGACTCTTTTAAACAATTAAGTGCATTAGTGAGAGGATTGTCTGGATTGAGATCAATATCATTTGCAACTTTAGAATTGAAACTTACAGATTTTTGCTTATTTGAAATGATTACTTCAGCCCATGTTGCTCGGGTTCTAGGATTAATTTTTGGAGAGTTGTCATTGACGATTGCTTGACTAGTTGCAACTTGTAATCTAGGCCAATTTGTATCATCTTCCAAATTCACCGGATTAACAGGTCTTGAGCGTAGATTCAGCTTTTTTGGTTTCGAATCTTCGATCGACTTAATGTACTTGATGTATGCAGGACAGACTCGACTATTAGCTGGATGATTGCCATGACAGTTCACACATTTAACTTTGTCAAAGTCAGTATCCTCTCTTGTAGTCCGTGGACACTTGCCGGGTTCGTGGTCGTTGATGCACTTGATACATCTTGGCTTGAATCCGCAGTTAGCTTGAGTGTGTCCCCAGCGTCTGCATTTGGAACATTGAACGTGAGATTTCTTTTTCTTGTCCAAAAGTTCCCATCTGATATAAATGTTGTCAATTACTCTATGACAGGAATTCAATTGATGAATGTTTGTAGTATTGTTTTCAAATTGTACCATGTATATTGGTCTATCTGTATTGAATGAGATCTGCTTTACATAAATTGCTGGTATTTGACTGGCTCTCAGAAGCTCCAACAATATATCTCTGGATGTTTGGTAGAATCCTTTGAGAATGAAGGAATCATTTCGCTTACCTTTCTCTGTGAACGTATAGAACTGATATTTTTGTTCTTTAAGTTTGTTTAGAATTACTTCTTTATCCTTTAATGATGTTGTCAACACTGATACTTTACTGTTACTGATTATTTTCAATGTTGGTTTTGTTTGAAATGTGCAATTTTTAATTAGGTTAGTAATTACTTGATAACCGGATTCGATGAATACTGGTTTGCACTTTGATTGATTAGAATGAATGTCTTTGTTATTGTTGAGTTGATCCAGTAAACTGTTTGTACTAATTGTATCACTATTCTGGTCATCTTGAGTTGAATTAGAAAAATTTTTATTTCCTCCGACCACGTTTTGGTCAAAAATTTTTCTGATTTTGGTTTTCGTTTTTAATGGCGAAAATTGCCCGCTGACATCTGGTGACTTCTTACGACGTCGCTTTTTGGATTTGTTTTTGTGTGGATTCATAGCCACTGACTATTAAAACTATTATATTTAATTTTTTTTTTATAGAACGAAAAAATTTGCGACTGCACTCTTCGAAATTTCCGAGGGGAATAATTATATAATAAAAGAATTTATTTTCGAACAAAAAAGTTTATGAGTCAATTTAACTACGATACATGTAAAAAAAATAATAACGGCCAGTTCTTTTTTAAAAATTCAAATTACTCACCAATACAACTGTATTTTCATGTAAACAAAAAATTTGCGCAAAATATTAAAGATCACAGCAAAAAAAATTTATTTTCTCAAAAATGCCGCGTGCTTCTCGTAAAACAAAACAGTCACAACTTTCTCAACCATCGACCAGTCGAAGAACGCAAGATTTTTCAGAAAACGATTCTAGTGATGAGGAAAATACAAAAAGCCGACGAAACAAAAACCGATATTCTCAATCTCAAACTGAATCCGCAATAAACATTGAACTTTTGACAACAAATCTCGTCAAATATGTGATTAATCATTCTTGCAACAAAACTCCCATGAAACGAGCTGGTAATTTAATTAAATCAATTTGATTTCAGTAAATTTCAAATATTTTCTTGTAAACTTAAAGATTTAACAAAAAGTTTAGCTATTCCACGAAAAGAATTTGATGATATATTTAAAGCTGCTCAGGATATTTTAAGAGAAGTCTATGGAATAGAGCTAGCCGAAATACCTGAAACAAAATCATCAAAATTGATTATCACATACTCGTCGATTCCTATTGCTACACCTATGCAAATGAATGCTGATGAAACCAAAGATAGTCAGCTTCTATTTATTGTTCTCTCTTACTTATTCATGAAAAATGCTGAAGTGCCTGAAGGTAAAACATAACACTAATTTTTCTTTGAAAACATGTTTTTGTATTTTTATATTTTAATTTTCTAGATAATGTCATCAATTTTGTCAATCAATTGGGAATTGAAACAGAAGATTTCACAAAATCTCGAGATATATTCATCAAACAGCTTTATTTGAAACGCAACAAAGTGGATATTGAGGGACGTAATGAGGTACATTTTACTCTCTTATGGGGTGAGCGAGCAAAACTAGAGTTTGATAAGAAAGAAGTTCTAGAAGCTGTTGCAAAAATCATGGAAAAATCTTCACAATCATTCATCAGTCAGTATCATGCTGCTTATGGAAAAGACGCTTTAAACCAAAATATAACTCAAATTTCAATGCTTATTGATGAGTAATTTTCTACCATATCCTTCATAATATCTGTTACTATGCCATAAAAATAAATTAAAAAAATATGAAACTGAATTCCTTTTTTTACAATAATTTCAATTCAGAATGACCATTAATACATTTCTCGATTAGTTGTCTCCTCTCACAATACACTTACCTAAAAACCAATAAATTCAAACAATATAATATTGTGAGAAAAGAAATATACAAAAAAAGGCTTCCGTTTTTTATAATAAGAGAAAATTTTGTTGCCTTGCTGCTGCAACAGGCTCTCACTAAGAATTCGTCGTTCATTCTCTCATTCAAGAAGAAAAGAAAAAAAATGAGAGAACGCAAGATAAAGAGGCGAAGAAAAAACCTTTTAGTTTTTAGTCTGCTTTTTGCTTTTGTCTCGAGTATTTATCGGATGCAACATTTTTGCAGAAAGAAAAAGAACTGTTCCAAACGTTTCTCTATATAAGTTTTTTTCCCACAAACAAGAGAATAAAAAAAAGTTAAAGGAACTCAAGAGCAGATTTAAAGATAATATCGCCAATAATATACACTCAAAAATACTTGATTGAATAAAAAACAGTCACAAAAAAGCCAATGGAACTGTGTTAAATAAAATAAAATACGAAACGCAAGTGGCAAGAAGTCAAATACGAATTTAGCGAGCATCGGCCATTGAATTGGACTTTTCTCTTCGTTTACCATCATCTTGTTGTGTGAAAATTTCTTTTTAAGTGATTAATTGCAACTCAAATTGTGCATAAGTGTTTTTTTTTTGGGAAGTGAGTCAGAGAGGAATAAGCAATAAGACGAGAGAAAGAGAGAATAATTATATTATGAGTGTAATGTGTAATGCACAAACATTTATGCAATAATGAAGCATGATAAAAACTCTATATGAGAAAAATACAAAAGATAAACTTTGCATTTTGCTGAGAGAAAAATAACACAAGAGAGTAAAAAAAAAGACGAAAGAGAATGTTTGTCGTCAAAAAGATTTAATAATCATAAATTTATAAAACAATATCAGTGTATACTTTTTTTTCGGTGAAGGAATATAAAAAAGTAAGTTTCATTCTGCTAACAACAAGTGTATGTATCTATAAAGAAGCTAAAAAAAGAGAAGAAGTTTATGGCAGAAGAAGAACAGTGCTATAAATGACTGCAATATTTTATTTATTATATTTTCCATCTCCTTTATTTTTACCTCTTTTTTTTATTTTATTTTGTGTGAATATTTTATATTCACAGCTCTTCTTCTTTTTATTCCCTCGCTCTTCTCTCCATCGCATTTCGATTTATAATGAAGAAGTGGATTTTGCTTATTATGGAATGATTGTGTACACCTTCAAGCAGCCGCTTGTCTTCTCTCTCTCTCTTTCTTTGTCACGTTAGCTATCGTTAACATTAATGTTATAATTTTTTTTGCATAAAAAATTCTTACCATTTAAATTTTTTTTACCTTTGCCGCTGAAACGAATGATGATCATAAATTTTAGTTTTATTGAATGAGTATAGAAATTGTGAATGAAGAAGAAAAAACTGTTTATTTTTATGCGATATCACATGTATCAGAATAAAGAAATTAAATCATCCTATCATCAACATTTAACAACAACAGCAACAGCAGCAGCGGTGAAAGAGAGAAAAAAAGAAGAAGAAAAAGTGTAAAGAAGGAACGAGAAAAAATGAATAACAAAACGCCATTTATCCTAAGTGGATGATAATATGGTTAAATATACTAAATATCGTTAATTCATCGCTCTCTTGCTGTCTGTTATCATCATACACCATTCTCGCTCATTTCGCATTCTCCTTAATTTCATTTTACAATTTACAGATAAAAGCCTTATATTAACCATGCCTTTGGTAAAAAGAGAGTGCAAAAAGAGAAGGAAGGAGGATGAAAAAAATAAAGGGAATGGAAATGAAGAGTGAAGAAAAAGACATAAAGAATTGGTTCACGTTCATGCGGTTTGTTTATGAATACAAAAAGACAAGCTGTCCAAAGACTTAACACTATAAAGCGGGCATTTAAATTTAAATTTTGAAAATCTTACAGATGCTGCTGTTTCTCAATTCTTTTTTTCTTTTCCGATATATGTTTTTAATAATATCACTATATCATCTTACTCCCTCAAGAGAGCATGTGTGAAGACTAAAATATCTTTTTTATTCTGTTTATTGATGAATAATATCATCATCATCAGTTTAATGTCAATGAAAAACTATCAAACAGTATGAAAATTGATACCACGCTACACGAGAACCCATTTGTACAATAATAATAATAATAATAATTTTTACGAGAATTTTCAGTTCTTCTTCCTCTCCTTTTTGTTAAATTCGTCTGACAGCTTTATTATGTATATTCTCTTCTTCTCATTCGATTTTGTTCAGGGTTTGAGTTATTTACATGAGCATTTCATTAATAAAATCATCTTGAATGATATAAAAAATAACTATATTTCAGTCCCTGTATAAATTATTATTGACATGACATGAAAGATTATAAAGATGTTTTTTTTTAATTTGCTTAATATGAAGATATAAATCAAGTGTTAAAAGATGATTTAAGAAATAAATATGACAATTTCAATTGATATTTTCCAGACATCCAGACACAACAAGAACCATGAGAACGATTATATTTTCGATAATTATTTTGCTACGGTCAAATTTCACACAAGCAAGGCATGACCAATTTTATTTTTCACACCATCATCATCATCCGCACTACTATCAAACAAACGAGCCGAATGATTTATCACTTTGGATAAGCGAACAGCAGGTTAAAATGTTTAGTGGCTACTCTATGCGTATTTACGCAATCGATAATGGAAGAGTGAATCCTTTATTAAGAGATCCCGCTTTTGACACACTCATGCCAATTATTCCACCAGAAATTATGTCAATGAACTTCACTTGGACAGCTGGAAAAAGAAAATATCGTTATCATTTTGATCACATGATGTCACTTGATGAAAAAGTTTTGCTTGCACCCGTTATATCGATAAGACCAAAAGGAAGAATACCTCCTGAACCAAAACGTTAGCATACATACAAAAATTATCTTTTAAACGTTTTTAATAAATTAAAATAATTTTTACAGAATTCAGTGTTATGCTTCCATGCTCAAATCTAACTTCTGGAATTGCGAAATTTACACTTGGCCTTCAAGTAAGTTATCCATAAAATAATTTTAATTTCGGTGTTTTGTATTTTTCTTATCTTGATCAGATCACACGCGCAAAAGGAAAATTTCTACCCGGAACACCACTACGTTTTACACTTCGCAAAGAATGCAATTTGAATAGAGGTATGAAATCTTCTACTCTTGATTCTACTCCGGCTTTGTTGCAAGGTAGTGTATTAATTTTCATGCTATTTTCTTACAACCCACAAATGTTTTGCGCAGCTAATGTTTTTTTGCAATAATCAATTATGCTTTCTATCTTTCTCCGCTTAAATGCTTCCTATCTTTTATCACCTGACTTCTTTTCTTATGTGTGTAAATCTATCAATTAATTCTCTTGAGATTATGTTGCGAAAGCGTTCTGGCATAGCAACAGTTAGCATTTTACAGCTCTCTTTATTTTTTTATTAACTTACCAATAAAGGTGGACCTGATCCTGAATGCGATAAAAAATGTCTCAACGGTGGCTCGTGCACGAAAAATAAAATCTGTAAATGTGCTGAGGGCTACATTGGACAAAATTGTGAACAAGCATTGTGTTTTCCTCAATGCATGAATGGTGGCAATTGTTCAGCACCTGCTGTTTGCTCATGTCCAAAAGGCTATCAAGGGAGATATTGCGAAGGAGGTCAGTATAAAAAACACACATTTATTTTATGCAACAAAAACTAAATCTATATTTTTTCTGAAATTTTGATGGCTGTTTTGCAACCAAATTTTATAATATTTGATAGTGCCTCATAGAACGGAGCTTGTTCTGCACCATGATCTATTCCACAATCATGATGTTCCTGTTCTTCATCTCTAAATTTCATTATGAGTTGTATTAGTTCCTTATCTGATTTTGGATCATCCATTAGTTGTCTAACTTGATCGTTATAATGTTCAACTATAACTGTTTCGACTGCTACTGTACATGCCATTGCTGCTTTTTCACCCATTAAAGCTGTTGCTGCACCTAATGCAAAACCAGCTACATTCCAAATTGGCGTTAAAACTGTTGGTCTAACACGATGTTTTATAATGAGCTTCTCAAATTCTAAACGATGAACTCTTTCTTGTTCCCACATATTTTTAATCGTTGGTCCTACTTTTGTGTTTCCTAATACTGCTAATTGACCTTCATATATACGATCTGCACCAAGTTCACCAGCATGATTTACTCGAAGAAATTTATCTACCATTTTTGATGGTCTTGATCCATGAGACATGCTCCTTCTCAACGCAAAAGTTGCACATGACTTTCGAACAGATAACATCTTCTGAAAATGTAATAAATGTTTCTTTATTCAGGTATTTGCACAGAAAAATGTTTAAATGGAGGTAAATGTGTGCAGAAAGACACTTGCCAGTGTCCCAAGGGATATTATGGCTTGAGATGTCAATTGTGTAAGTTTGAGATTCTATCATATGTGTTAAATTTTTTATAAAAGCTCTTTATAAACACAGCAAAATGCGTTGTGCCATGTTTGAATGGAGGAAAATGCAGAGGAAACAATATTTGTCGATGCACAGATGGCTGGGCAGGAAATCACTGTGAAATTGGAAGAAAAATCCAGCGATCAATTTGCAAAAAACCATGTAAGAATGGATTCTGTCTTTCAACTGGTGTATGTCAATGTAAAAAGGGATGGGTAGGAAAATTCTGTAATCAGAGAAATAAGCGCAGAAGAAGCACAACAAAGCTAACAAATGTAAATTCGAGAAAGCAAAATTAATTTTTTATCAAAAAATTAAAACTATTTTTGTGATATCTTTTAAATATGACAATAAATAAACTAATAATACTGTAATCACTATTCCACTCACTTATGTATTCAATTTCTTTTTTATTCCTCGTATAAAGAAAAGAATATTTTTTTAAGCTTTTGTTTTTATTTCACAACTTTTTCATTGTTTTCAACTCGCTTAGATTCGAATTTAAAACCGTTACGTTACTAAAAACATTTTTGACAAAAACATCAAATTCTTCAGACACCATTTTAAATTTTCAAATCTATTATTACTAAGGCGTAATTAATAAAACATATTAACTTTCTAAAACCAAAACATCTTTTAAAAATATTATTACAGAATTTTATAAAGTTTTCGTAAAATATTGCGCATGTTATTTGTTTTGATAGGATGAATGCGATTGCTTTCTGAAAATTTTAATCGTAAATATTTCGTTGAATTTAATATTTATAATTTAAAGCTCTAAATAAATAGTCATATTAGGTTAAAAGTAAGTTACAACTTTATTACAATCACAAACATATATTGTGGTTTAACATATATTCGGCATATTGCTTTAATAACAAAACGTTCCGCAATTCAAGCAATTCACCCTGCTTGAATGACAAATATATTTTACGAATAAAAAATTCTGCAATTCATTTCTATCCAAAAATCAAGAGAATCCACCTCTAAATAGATTAAAAATGTGGATAACAATCAAGAACCTACAGCAGCAAACTATTAAATTAGAGTTTGATGAATCGCAAACGGTAAGTAATTAAAATTTAGTATAAATGCAAATTCCTCACGCATGTGAAAAAAAATATTAAAATGTTATTTGTTCTTATTATTCACATTCTTTCTTTATCTTTATCCTAATCAGGTCCAAAAACTCAAAGAGAAGATTGAATCAGAGTTGGGGAAAGAGTATCCAGCGCCACAACAAAAGCTAATTTATGCAGGTAAGTGACCGCCTTTATTATGTCGACGCATTTCACAACTCATTTTTTTGTTTTTATTTTTCTAATTTCTCTAATGACAGGATGTATACTTGACGATGATAAAACTATCGAAAGTTATAAAGTGGATGAAAAGAAATTTATTGTAGTGATGGTAAAGAAAGCTACTGCAACAGCAGCAGCAGCTCCAGAAAAAGAAGAAGCGGGTAAAACAATAACAAATGAATCAACGACTGAGAAGAAAAAAGAAGACACACCAGCATCAAAAACAACTACGACCGCGTCCAGTACCTCATCTCCTTCTAAAAGCAGCGATCAATCACAGCAACCGACTGCAGCGCAAGAAACTGCAAGTGGTGGTAGTGGTGCTGCTGCAAGTCAATCACAAATTGCCCAAGCAGAAGCCAATTTAGTGATGGGCGAAAACTATAATACTATGGTTCAAAACATCATGGAAATGGGGTACGATCGTGAGTCTGTAGTTCGCGCTCTCAACGCCAGTTTCAATAATCCCGAGCGAGCAGTAGAATATTTAATCACAGGCATCCCTGAAATGGCCCTTCAAGATCGCCCTGCACCAGTAGGTGGAAACGAACAAAGCGGCGGTGGTAATATTGGTGCTGCTTTGGATCGCTCATCAAATTTACCAAGCAGTGGTTCAGACAGTGGTGGCAATGATGAAAGTCCACTTGCCTTCCTACGAAGACAAGCCCAATTTCAACAAATGAGAAATGTAATTCAACAAAATCCAGAAATGTTGAATGCTGTTCTGCAACAAATTGGACAAACAAATCCAGCACTATTGCAACTTATTTCAGAAAATCAAGAAGCATTTGTCAATATGCTCAACGAGTCAGAAGATGGTAGACAAGCACCAAGTGGTGGAAACGATGATGACGATAGAGGAAATTTTGGTGGACTCTTAGACGTTGGTTCAGTACCCGAATTTACACAACAAGATCGTGAAGCCATTGAAAGAGTAAAAGCTGAATAATTTAAAAAATTTTCTTAATTTGCTAATTGACATTTATTTTTTAGTTAAAGGCGCTCGGTTTTCCAGATGAACTTGTTGTTCAAGCTTATATCGCATGCGAGAAAAATGAAAATTTGGCAGCCAACTTTTTACTTTCTCAAACATTTGATGACTAAAACTTGATTCTCTGTGTCGCCATCTCCGCTTAACTTTCTTCTTTATGATGATAACAAATTTATAAAGAGAAGACAAAATATAACACCATATACTCAAGGAATAATTGAGTTCATCATTATCTACTTTCGAAACTACTGTTGATGGCATAATTATAAAGTTATCAAATCCTTTTTCTTTTCATTTTTCCTTTTGACAAGACATTGCTTCTCGTACATAAAAGCAAGATAAATATGCTCACACATAAACATACTATACACATGCATCTTTTTGCTCTGTTTTTATTTTATAATATTTTTTGTTAATTAGAAACTGAACGTATAATAATTTTGGATTATTAATTCATTGAGAAAACAATTGCAGATGATGATGAGAGAATAAATAAAATATGGATTAAAGAATTGATTTGTAAAAATAATATAACGATAGTATGTTTGATTTTCACCATATTATTCACCACACTACCTTAAATCTGAGAAGACGGAACTTTTTGTTACAGTAGTTTTTCAAAAGTTTCTATTAAAATTTATTTAATGGCTACGTTTTATTAGTTTTTGCATCAAAATTACAAGTTTATACAACTTAATTCTAATTAAATTGATTGATTAATAATGTATACACCCACTCATATTCAAGTTACAGGTAAGAAATCATCTTAAAAGAGTGTAAAGCTTAAAAATTTTGAAACTTTCCATTGTGCGAAGAAGAAAAAGTGAAAAGAATGATTCATAAACTATTGAAAATGAAATTAGCAAAAATAGCAAGGATATAATGATATGTGTACATAAAAAACAAGTTATATAAGAGTTTAAATGTCATACTAAATGCTATTAAGAAAAGAATTTATTATGAAGAAAGAAAGTGGCGATGAAGAAATCGAAATATTACGGTTTGTGTGTTTCTTCATATAACGGGAACAGTGAAAAATAAAAGAAATATAAAATGTAATACTACTATTCATTCTTGATTGAGAAGATAGTGAAAAAAGCGAGTGAATTGAGCAATTTAATTGAAAATTATACATTCCATTTTCGATTTTTTTTTTCATTACTGATGCTGAGAGATGATGAACGATCCACAAAAATATTTACTTTGAATTTTAATCTCAATATTCATTGTGCAAGCAAATAACACACCTAAAATGATCTCGCATTCTTTTTTCGTGTCACAAAGGTCTACATTATTTCAATCGATCATCATTCTAGATAGTAATATCGCCAACGCACTGATTCATCGCATTTAGTAGTTTTGAAAACAAAAAGAAATAAAATTTATCATGTTTATAGCTTTTGCTCTTTTCTTTTGCTGGAAAATACTTCCCGTTATCAACAATTAATGATTTCTCATGACGACAATAAGAGTTATAATCAACACACATATACAGTATTTAATTTATGTCAGCAACTTTCATGTATGATAAGGCTCATTACTCTTTTTTAGTCATGATAATGATAATATTATAAACATTGCAAGTAAAAAAGTAAACATACTTAAGACATGATTCATTGAATAACAGTTTCGTCTTTCATAAAGATTACAAACTCCAAATTCGTGCTCAATAGTAGCAGCAGCAAATAGTAATCGAATACACAAAGAATTCTCTATAAGGCAAGCGCACACATAGCATTGAAAATTTTTTATTTATACTTCTTGCGTACATTACTTATTATGATTTAATGACTATATGAGTGATTTTCTCTTTTTTCGTAAACTTTAAACAGTTCAACGTGCCAAAGGTCTTTTGACAAAAGGCAAAAATGGAACAAACAATTGCTTTACCACAATTGCACTTGGCAAGGAAAAATATCAGACGTCTATGAAGGAAAATGCCACAACTAATGTAGAATGGCACGAGGAATGTGAATTGTAATTTAAATCTTTTTTATTTTTTAAGCATCCACATTGAAAAAATAATTGTTGCTATTTTTAGAGCAATTCCTTCGCAAGGAAATCGTGCTGAATTAATTTTGACAGTTCTTCATAGAAATAATTTCATTGATGAATTCCTTGGTCAAATTACGCTTCCACTTAATGAAATGGATCACTTCGATCGACCAAGAAGTCGATGGTACAAGTTGCAGAGCAAACCAGGTCATGAGAAGAAGGATAAAGAACGCGGTGAACTAGAAGTCCGAATAGCATTTACTGTTAAAGCTGGATCGCTGAGTGATTTGAGTAAAAAAGACAAGACGAAGTCGTCGCTTAGCAATATTGCAAATAACGTTGGCGGAAGTCTCTTATCGCTTGGTCAAATAGAAAAACGTAAGAGTCTGAAAAAATTTGCTAAATCTCTTGGTAATAAAATGCACGTAACTGGCAAGAAGAAGAAAGATAAGGGTGAAGATTCAGACTCATATACTGGTAGTTTTTCAAGTCTCGGTACACCCAGCTTGGGAACGAGAAATAGCTTTAATCGACGCAACGAAGAAAATGCCGATCCAGGCGTTATAAGTGAAGATGAGGAAGATGATGATTTCAGACTAGAGAATCTATCTCACAAAAGCTCATCCAACTCTCTCAACATTCGACAAAAGAATAATAACTTAATTTTAACAAAACAAGAAGATTTATCGACTCCAGTTGCTACACTGCGTGAAAGTGCCACACTTCCGCAGTTGAGTAAGCCATCAACGAAAAATGTTCACGAGACGCCAACAAAAGAATCGTCTAAAGTAGATGAGTGGGAAGCGAAATTGTATGGGAAAAATGTGGAAATTGGACATAGTACTGACTCGCTTAAGCGACGATCGTGGGAAAATTCTCGCGTTCCATTCAATAATTCAGAACATGACGTGAAAGAGAAAGAACGTGAACCAACTATACAAGAACAATCGTTAGAACGTGTATCATTGGACTTTTCTTCAACTGCACCGGCCTCGCCTGTGCTTGAAAAAACTAATAATGCTTTGGATTCAAAGCCATTACCATTGCCACGTGCAGCAACGGCAACAGAACCAATTGTGTCATTCAATAATGACGATGACTTACGTTCAAACAGTAAAAACAACATGTCGCCAACATCGCTCAAGGGCGAGAAAACAGAGAAAGAAAACATTTTCTCAAAGAAATGGAAAAACTTTAGAAAGGAGCACACGCCAAATAAAAATGAAAGTGAATCGATAAAGAATCAATACAATAAATCATCAACAGGCAGTGGCAATGGAGGTGAAAGAATAATCATCGGAGGTGATAATGGCTTCAATTCACAGCCGTATATTGAGAAGAAGATTGATTTGCCAAAAGAAGTGCTTGCAAAATATGACGGAAAATCAAAAGAGGTAAGAAAGTGAAAGAGAGAATTATTTATGACCTCAAAAAAAAT
Source organism: Polypedilum pembai (assembly GCA_014622435.1). Lineage (NCBI taxonomy): Eukaryota > Metazoa > Arthropoda > Insecta > Diptera > Chironomidae > Polypedilum > Polypedilum pembai. The sequence continues at coordinate 12,764 of JACWBX010003591.1, forward strand.
TAATATATTAATTCATTTTGCATTTAAACAGGAAATTATGAAGATTGCTCACAATCTCGAAGGTGATTTGATACAACAGAGACAGAAGAACAAGGAACTAGAAGAATATCTCGATATATTGCTATTGAAGGTCATGGAAACTCATCCAAAAATATTGCAAAATCCTTATATTAATTCGCAGAGGTAATTAGCATACGCAACATCATCCTACGGAATTTCTCACTTCTTTTACATATCTCTATTTCCTCCATTCACAGCGGCTAAAAAGAAATAATGACATTTACCTTTTGTTCGAAAACAACAAATCAAAAATTAATGTGGCCTTTACACTGAAAAAGAGTGATGAAGAGAAAGAGAAAATTTACTTTTATACTTAAAAGATGAAAATTAACATAAAAAATATTTATGCTATAGTTGTAATGAAAATTTATTTTGTTTTTTTTTGTAACAATAATTCTTATGTGATTATTCGATTTATTAGAAAAAAATTTCATTCCATACACACACACACATATCTTGTGACGATGGAAAAAAAGAGACATCCACTAACATCAGCTGACTAGTTTTAAAAAAATTATTTTCGTTTTGTTAATAAATAGAAACGTTTAAATAAATTAAAAATTATCTTCTTCCTAAATTGAAATTTACGATTTTATCATCACTTGTTATTTATTTATTCTATGATAATTTTGTAATTTTTGCTCATGTACCTTTTTATTAACTTACTCAACATCAATTTTTAATTTATGCAATGAATAAATATTATTCTCTGAAAAATAAAATATTCTGTTATTTTAATTAAAAGACTACACTGATTTATATTCATTTTTGTTAAATAAATTCAACATTTATTAAGTATCAATCCTAAATTTTCTCTTTCAATTTTTTTTTAAATTCTTTTCTCCTTCTTTCACTTTCACACTGTCTCTATTCATTAAAAAAATAAAAACAATAATATATCAATATCAATTTCTTTCTTTTGGCTTTATCTCTTTGTTATCAATACATCTCACAAAAATAAAAATAATAATAATAGGTAATAATAATAAATTTTTTCATGCTCCATTTATGAATTAATTTGCACCATATAACACTTAACATTCAATAAGAGATATTATTGTTATTATCAATTTAAATATGGGGAATAATTTATCATGTATGTCATTGTGACTCGCTTTATAAATGTTCACCCATCGTTGCCGATGTAAATTCTTTAAGAAGCTCACGCAATCTCACGATCTCACAACGTGCAGTTGAAATATCATTTTGTAAAATCAATTCATGCTCTCTAAGCCGTTTAATGTCACGTTGACAAGTCTGTGGAAGAAAAGAGAAGAGAAAAAATTCAGCATGCATGGTGTTGCATAAAGATATCAAGTGTATTACCACATTTTGTCTTAGCAGATCAAGCTTGTCACACTTTAACTTAGTGATTTCTTCCTTCAATTCATCAACCTCTCTTTGGTGTTGCACTTGAATATCTTTATATGATTTCTCCGAATTTTGTCGTCTTATGTGTGCCTGTTCAGATGATGACATTGAGCCAAAACCTCTATCACATTCACAATCATTGAGCGGTTCAAGCTCAATACTGTTTAAACTCGATTTGTCACTCTGTTGCTCTGAGACTTGCATCGATTCAGCAGCTTGACCATTTGCGGTTATTTTGCCATTTGTCGGAGCTGAAAGTTGTTGCTGTAACGATGGATGATTGTGCTTGGGAGTTGGAAGAGACTGTTGATGAAGTAATTTTGTCGATGTGACTGGTGATTTCTTTTCTAGCGTAGTCATCGATGAGTTTGATGAGGAGAAATTGCTAAATTTAGATGAGAATTGCATCTTCATTGCACCCTGTGGATAAAGATTTATTTTAGTCACGCTCTTAGAATAATTAAATATCTGACTTACGTTATTTTCGTAACTTCCATGCTTCTTACTATATGCTGATGATTCTGATTGTGATTTTGTCTTTGAGGTAAACGCTTTCTTGACTGAATCAATAAAACGTGTTGTACTTGAGTTCTCTGATTTGGAATTTGTGTCTTTTGCTGGCGAATCTGGTGGACCCATCAAATCATTTCCTAGGAAATTCTTTGTCTTTTCTTTCAAGTCTTCAACGAGATTCTCAAGAAGCGATGATCGTGTTCTGTATTCAAGCTTAGCAAACTTTTCTGCTTTATAGCAAGCATTCTCAGCATTGATGAGTTTCGCGAGCAAAAACTGTTTGAGATTTTTCTTAGAGATGATACCGTGACGAGGTAATGCTGGTCCAAAAAATGGAACACCACTACGAGCTGTAACGGAAATTTTATAGGTTTTCTTTGTGTGTGGCTGAATAACGATGAATGCATGGAGAAAGTGTGATGCAATCATGTCTGGTGAGAATGGTGTGTTCTTCTCTTGAAACACAATAGCTACGATGTCATTTCCAATGTGACGCTTTCTTTGCAGCTGTTGTGGATCGCCATTAGTGAAAGGTAACAGTGTAGAAACGTGGAAAATAATTTCACGATCTTCAAATACTTCGTAAATTGCAACATCCCCTGTGTGACCGTTTTGAATATCTAAACCACCTCGATAACCTTTGTGTTCCTTCAATTTAATTTTCTCACCTAACAAACTTAAAAACTGTTCAAATTCCGGCGACGTCTCATTATTTCCAAACAATTCTTCTTCAACAATTTGTCCAAATTTTTGATATAAAACGCCAAACTTGAAATTAACAACCAACTGATGCTCATCATAGGCAGCAATCAGATTTGATGCGAGTGGACAGATGATGGGAGTGAAAGAATCAACTTGCAATTGATCATTGAGCAAGCGACTGATTTTCACTGGCGTTGCATTGTCGTCTAAGCACGATGTTGGGATTATTTCATGCATCGTGCCGCTTTTGAGTCGCAACAATATCCTCAAATGTGATTGATTAGCAATTGACTCTGATTTGATAGACATCAGCACTGGTCCATGAACTTCGTCAAAGCCAATCAAATTTGAATGCTCACGCTGATAAAAATGCTGCCGATAGCAGCGAGCCAAATCATTTGTTTCAATCTTAATCTCTGTCTGATTACTCGACTCATCACTCTCTTGATCTTGATTATCGACGGCATCAAACTTTCCATTATTATTGTTGTTATCATTGAATCTCACGCCACTCGTCTCGACCTCCTCTTCATCGTCAATCTGTCCGCAATCAATCCAATAGCCACCATGTGGTGGCTTAACAATCATCGGTAACTTTTCAGGATTTCGCTGATTAGTGTTGAGTATTTGTTCCAACAGTAATTTAGTACTTGCACTCTGATACTGTGTATGACCTGGTGAGGCCGGTGGTGAGCCAATTGATGTATTCAATGAATGGCGTGATGATGCTGACCCATTTGAAAGTTGATGTTGAATTTTTGGACTCGGATGAGATTTGAAGCCATTAAGATTATCGTAATCACGTTTACTCTATACATTGTGAATAATGAAGAAGAGACGAATATAAAGAAGAAAGAGAGAAAGTGAAGAAATTGAAATTCAATTAGATTAACGGATTATTAATTTTTTCGAAATTGGTTTAAATAATTTTCTACAGTTGGATATGCCGTAAGTTAATTTGTTATGAAAAATTTAATGCAAGAAGGGAGAGAATGCAAAAATATAAAGCACTTAAGAAATAAAAATCAAGAGTTCTTGTTTTTTGTGTATTTCTTTAAGTATGTCAAGTAGTTTGGAAAATGTGTGATTGCTAAGAACCACAAAAGAAAAAAATCACATGAAGGCACACTTGAGAGAAGGGTAAAAGAAGAACAATTTCATGCTTGACAATTAATATTACTGATAAATGCTCGCACATAATGAAAAAGGGATCAAAAAACTTAAAGTAACTGACCTGTGAAAAATACGATGGAAGTACACATCGTTGATCGTCAAGTCTTGAAGATTGACATCGCTCGAGTAGTTCAAATAAATCTGTCGCGTTGTTAATGTTAGACATTTTGGGTGAAACGTTCTGCTGCTTCTGGTTTGATTTATCGTGCATTTTATGTTGAATGATGCGTGCTTTTGACGGTGAATCCAAAGATGCTGGATCGTGATTTTCTTTTGCCATCGACCAATTGCTTAGATGGTGGCGTCTGTGAATGATAAAATGTTCACTTTATCAAATAGTGTCAAGAATTGAATGAAATAGAAATTAATCAAAAACGAAAGGGGATGAAAGAAATTTTGTCAAAGCAGGTGAAGGTACTTGATTAATGATTGTAAAATGTAAAATCAATTTGTTCTCGATATTCATATTTGTAACCCTCTCAACTACCACTCCTGCCTACCTAAAATAACAAACTCAAACTCATCTGATTTATTGGCTGAAATCAGAGAGTTTTTGAAAAATTATCTCGATCAAATTGACAATTAAAATTATTCATATGAAAATAATCAAAAGTTTTCTGCATATTGCAGCATGTGTGATG
>JACWBX010003592.1:5110-15780 GCA_014622435.1 Polypedilum pembai
CAAATGTGTCATCATCCACAATAACTACAAATAAGTTAATCCATGTCAAAAGCAATCTTCCATCGCATTATACATGAAAACGCAGTGAAATAAATAAATAACATCCATATTTAGCAATGCGATAAAGGATTTATTTTATCAGGCTTCATGCTGCTGAAAGCAAAATGAAAGCACTGGGGTGGTTCTAATATAATCACATGGTGTTTACTTTTTTGTTTACGAAAAAAGTAGGATTATTAAATTATATATGGCTTTTATATACTGTATTTGATTTAGAATTCGCTTTATGTGGCTTCCTAACCTCTCTCATACTTTCATGTTGTGCTTTAAATATTTTGCTATTGTTCTTTTTGTCTTTCAAAAATTCAAACAATAAAAAAGAATTATCGATTTTTACATAATTTTAATTCATTAATTCCAACTTAACTTGTCTATATTGTAAAAAAATAATAAATTCAGTGACTAAAAATACACATACAAAGGGAAGGGCTCAAAAGAGCGAGATTGTAATGTGCAGTAAATATTAACATATCGGAAATCGCAAAGCATTAACCGTAAATTGAGGCACCTTTAGTCGTACACAAGGCAACCAGTCCTATATAGATTAATGAAGTCGTATTTTATGGACTTTAATTAAAGACAAAGAATGAGAATAGGAGGGTTGTTTGGTTGAAGTAATTTTCCACATTCTCAAGTTTATATTTGTGGTTTATAGGTGCAAACTAAAGTTTCTCTTATCTCATTCGGTACGAGAGGTAATATTTATTAAGTAGGGGTTTTTGTGGCATAACAAAAAGTTTTACTCATTCCTTATATATACATTTGAATGTGGAAATTGAATAATTCTTTTCGAGATTAAAAAGGAATCATTTAAAGGAGGATAGTTCTAAGAAAAAATTTTAATGAAGTTTTTTCATTAAAGTAAAAGTTCATTTTTTATGTACTTTTTAATATGTTTATATTATTTTTGCTTTCGATTTATGCTTAAAAGTTATTGCGGTGACGCTTAGTTAAAAAGCTGTCAATGTTTGCATACCTCCAGAAATTGCAAAATAAAATTTCATTATGGAGTTTAGTTATAAAATTTGCCATTGAAAGCGTTGCGATCGAAAATTTTTTCAATAGAACCGTTATTTTTACGTTACTTGTATAGAATCTGATGAAATGAAGAAATTTGAAAATCTAAATTAATTAAAATAATTGTATGTGACTGCTCCAATTTGAAGCTTTTATTCATCATTCCGACGATTCAATAGCAGTAAATTCTGAGCGTGAAAAATATCTGGAAATTCAGAATCATTAAGGCTTCCACCTCGGGACTCGAGTCCAGCACTATCAGCTTGCTAGGTCAGCGTCTTATCACTGACCCACCAAGGCAGCTCAGAACTCATCAAATGCAAAGTTAATCTTAATTAAAGTTTTTTATTAATTTATATTCTTTTTAGTCATTAGAAATTTTATTTAAAGAAATATCTGTAAAGCAATTTAAAATACTGATTATTAAACGTAAAATTTTGCAATTCAAATTTGCTATAACAATTGTATTTAAGTTGAAGCTTCTGTTTGTAAATACGAAGTTGATAATTTTGTAATATACTAACAAACACTGATCTGTGGCGACAAAAATGTGCTAAAGTAAACCGATCTGCAACATAGATTCTTTCTATATCTTTTCTTTGTCTATATCTCAGAATAGCGAATTAATTAGTTAAATAAAGTAAGCATTTTATTTAACATTATCGCTAAGAAGTACACAAAATGACTCTTCTTAATCTTTAGTCCATAATTGCATTTCAAATAAAATTCAAAATTTATTTTTTCTCATTTCGCGCAACACTCTAAAATGAAATCTGCAAGCAAAAGCAACTCCTTCAAATATTCATCCTTATATCTGTAGACGTCCTTACGATTCTAAAGAGAACCATAGATACAGAAAATACAATGTATAAATATAATAATGAGAATGAAAGAAAAGCGCAAGATAAAAGCTCATAAAAAGTTTTTTTTCTTCATCTCATCAACTTCAAAGCAGAAAAAACAATTCAACCTCGAAATATCTCAATTTGAAATTGTTCTTTCACTCTTTTATGCTTATTTAATCTTTTGTGCTATGAGTCTCAACTGAGAGCAGTTCATATATGCGTATGTTTTATCCACAAGCAGCACAAAAGCTAACAACAATGGAAATGATTGCCATAAAGTATGAATAATCATGAACGTGATGGAATTTTGTGTTCTTTTTTTCTTATAAATGTATTTGTAGATACTGACTTTTCTTTCATAATACTTAAGTCCTCATGCCAAACAAATGGTGGCGACTACAAAGAACGGTCCATTTTTCTTTTCCCTCCTGCTGCCTACTGTTGTTAAGGAGCGATTGCCAATGGCTCTTGTTATTGATTTTCTCTCTTCATCTATCCCTTCTTCGTCAGCATCATTTGATGGCGATTTGTAAGAAACCTTTTCTTAGTGTCGCTTTTATACAACAATATCAATATAACGCAATAAGCGTGGAATGTCGAATACTATGAGGGAATAACAAGAATGACAGAAAGATTTCTTATTCTTCATCCTTTATAATGAATTAAAACCATAATAACAACGTTTGCTTCTTGAATCTTTTATTCCTTTATGTCTACACTGCAAGATTTCTTTTTATTCAAACAGAAACGGCAGTAGGGTGAAGGAAAGGCTCTCTTATAATGGGCTTCCTTATGCTCACCATGTCCTTAACACTTTTTTTCTTCTTTAAACATTCTCGAACAAAAGACTTTATCGTGGAAAAAGAGGAGAAAATTTATATTCCCAAAAACGATTACAATGCTTTGTCATTAAAATTTCTTTCTTTGATTAGGTAGAAAAGGGAATGAAGTAACTTCAACGTTTTGATGAGGGTACAAAAAGATTTCTTAGTAATTTTTTCTTGCTGATTTTTACTTTCACAAATGGTCGTTACTTTTAATGGACCTGAAAGAAAAAATGCATAAAAAGAAATTTTTATTTAAAAAAAATATTTGAATTTAAATGCCTTGATAAATTCTACTTTAATTAAAAAGCACTACAAAGCTTTTATCCATAAAACAGCAAGCCCGAAAGAACCTGAAATAAATAAACACATAAATATAAAGGAAAACAACTGAAATATAAAAAGAGAAAACACGTGTGCATTTATCATCATTTACAAGCAGCAAAGAGAAAATGAAAGGGAAGAATGTATGTTGGTAGTTAAGTCCTAACACATAAAACATAAAAACATGATAATGATGATAAATCAACAACAGTAGTAACAGAATACTGAAGTTAACACACCAAAGATTCACACACACACAGTATCATATCATCATTTCATTTCATTATGCATTCAAGATACTTTTTCATGAAGTGTAAGTGAATGGTGTTCTCGCTATCTTTGTTGCCATTTCAACTTACTCATAGTTAAAAATCTATGACTACAAACAAAACTCTTAAAAAGTCATTCATCTCATATCTTTTTCAAAAATGAATAAATTGTAACTTTCATATAAGTATTATGAAGTGGGTTTGAATTGCAATGAACTTTCGAATATCGAAAGTGAAAAAAGGTTTTTGTTAAAAAAAGATAAGAAAAAGAATTTGCTTATTCTCAAATACACGAGCTTTTCATGTATACATTTGAGCCAAAAACGAATGTGAATTCATTAAATTCATGGAAGAATTGAAGATTTGAATAATTTGAGATTTGAGCTGGCAAAATGGTGGTGGAGAAAAAATAAAGGGTCATGGTTGATTCTCTCATAAGGAAATATGACGAGGGAGATGCTTCTTATTTATTTAATGGATTTTTAATGGGGAATCATTGTCTCTAATTTGATTAAAAAGCTATTTTGTAACATTTTTTGAGATCACGTTAATGAAATGCTTCTTGAGAAAAATAGAACAATTGTTTAAGAACAATCAAAAGCTTCTCCATAATGACCTGATTATTGTTATCAAAGCACTCGCATATTGATGAATGACTCTCGACTGATGATAAAAGTGGAGAGAGAACAAATTTTCATCTCGTGACATACAAAAATGAAATTTATAAAAAAGTTTTCCACTCTCTTTCTCTTTCAATAACAATTTTTCTTCATCTATAACGACGTGAAATGGAAAATGGATGGTTTCTTCGACGAAATTTTTTTCTCAATTTTCATTCAGGAAAACTCTTGTCGATGCTTGCCGTTGACTTAGCAGGCTTGTGTAATCTTATTTTGTGGTCCATCGTATTTTTATGGAAATTCTTTTGAATTCAGTTTTTTGAAATTTGATAATTTATTTCATTGAATCATTGTGTTTGTGCTAAAGCAGATGTTTTACATTTGAGATATTCTAAACTTTCTGAGAATATATATTTACTAAAACAATAAAAACACGAATTTTTTTTATTTTTAATAATTCAACTTCAATTTTGCTAATTGGATTCTTTATGATAAAATAAAAAAATATTCATTTAATTATATCTCATCCAATGAAACTTCCCTGGTAGTCTAGTTCGACAAAAATAACGGTCAAATAAGGTTTTCGGAATTCCCGGTGGTACGCAACTACTGTATTCACAGACATAGTTATTTAATCTAAACTAATTAATTTTCTTTACTTTAAAACAACTAGAAAGCAAGATAAATAAAGAAATTTAAACTTTGTATTTTCGAAAAAGGGTGTGCAACTATCAAAATGTTCAAGAAATCTGGTTTGAATTTTTCGAAATTCCAACTATCACTTTTTCCGTCTGGACTATCAGGATATATAGTTTCTTAATTTTCAACAACAAATATGACTTTACCTAATGAATATTATCTTCCCTTTAATCTGACATGTAATTTATTTGAAAAAAATTATATTTTTGGAAGAAATAAGAAGAAAATCTTTATTAATCCAACCAAAATCAAACAAAGAATTGTATTGTATTGTAACTAGTGTTTTTCCATTTCTCGGTAATTGAGTTTTCCGCGAACGGGAACGCGAGTGAGTGATCGGGAACGGAAATGAACAAAAACACTATGAAAACAACCAATTTTTTTTTTAAAAAAGTTGTTGAAAACATTGAATTTTCATTAAATTATTGCAAAAAATTTATTGCTTTGATAATTTTTAGAGCAAAATATATTTTTTCAAAATTTTTTGTAAATTAACTAAAATTGGCTGCTTTTGAATTTTTATCGTTATGATCATTTAAGAAAATATATGAATTTTTTTAAAACTGTCAAAAATTACAAAAATTTTCAAAATTTTTTTCATTTGTATGGAGTCATTCCCGAGTTCAGGAATTCCGAAGGACTGTCGAGAACGGGAATTACCGAGAATGTTTTCGGTTGAAAAAACACTAATTGTAACATATGGCTTTACTTACTTACTTACTGAATTTTATACAACACAAGAAAAATTGTAAAATGATGTAAACCGAGACCTGAGAACTCCTTGATTTTTTGGTTTTTTTATTTGTATGACGAAATCAAAAAATCTTTTGAATGGTATGGAAAAAACCAAGATAGGGACAGTTCCAAAAAAAATTTTTTATTTTTCAAGCTCGCCTACTGACATTAAAAAAAGTTAGTACACCAAATTGTACTAGAAAGTTTTCGAAAGCTTTTATGAAAAAATTTTGATTGAGATTTTCTGTTGATTCCAAAGGTATTTTGCAACCAAAATTTTATTTTTGTGCTTAGTATTTGGAAATCTGTTAAAACTAAACAAATTGTACTGAAAATTCAGTTTATTTAAGAAGTTCATAAAAGCTTTCTAGTAAAAGTTGGTGTACTAACTTTTTTTACTGGCAGTAGGCGAGCTTGAAAAATAAAAATTTTTTTTGGAACTGTCTCTACTTTGGAAAAAACCAAATTTGATTTTTGTACAAATCAAATTTGGTTTTTTTTTTTCTAGAATTTTAATAAAGTATATTTGCCTTAAAGCATGATAATCTCTGTTTTATTTAACTTTATTTAAGCTCAATAAAAGGAATAAAATAAGTTTTTTGATTAAAGCTTCGAACCAAACTGAAATCAAAGAGTTCTCAGGTCTTGATGTAAACATTTTTCTCGCTTTTGTTTCACCTTTATAGTTTCTTTTTCACTATGAATCTTGCGGTGCTGCTTTTGTTACATTCAATTGAAATGCAGCTAAAAGTTTTCTCTTTCATCTCATTTTTCATTGGCAAATGCTTTTTATGGTCTAATTTTGAGTCTGTATGTTTGTTCTTTACTTCAAGACGGAAATTTTGCAATAGTATTTTATTCTACAAAAAATAAATAAAATTGGCATGATTTGTCAATAATGCTACTTTTACTGAATAAAAAGCTCTAATTATCAAATGTGAAGCTCATTAATTTACATGATAAAATTTCTTTAAAAAAATCACTCGAGATGATGTATTTCCTCAGTCTGTAATGAAAAAACAAATGATATGTTCGACTATCTTTTGGTTCGCATGCGCCTGTAGTCAGACACACAAGAAAAGTAAAAAAAAAACTATTGAACCAAAAACACAGCAAAAAAGAAGAAAAATATAAAAAAAAATGAATGTGCCATCGTGACGCCACTCATCAACAGTAGCTTACAGTTCAAGTTAGTTGTGTTTGACACTGAATGTAGTGAGGCATGATGATCGAAAAAGAAATTTTTATTCTTATTGCGAGGATAACTGAAGTGTAAAATTGGCACAGAAAGTTTATTTTTGAGACTTTTCGTAAGTTATGAAAGCCTTAAGATCATTTAAGAATGTGCTAAGGAAATAAAGATAGTTTTACTATTAATTTGAGCTCTATGTTTGAAAGGGTTGGAATCGTTAATTTGCTCAATTAGTAAACTGAAATGCATACTTTGAGAGCAAAACCCTGAATACTTTCCCAGACAACATGAATGTAGCAGCAATTTATAAAAAATTCCGTGCTTTAAATGAATAACTTTTAACTACAGTATAATAAAATCATCTGCAGCTGCCTTATATTCATAAAATACAAAAGTAGCTTCGAATGCTTTCCTAAAGGGGCTTGCAATCAAAATGAATTTACTGCAATAAAACAATATTCTTTTGTAATCCAAAATAATTGAAATCTCCCGTCAATGTCACTTTGCATGTACATATGTTATAATAATAAGCATCACACGGCCACTTCACGAAACAAATTTCCCATCCCCTTCTGCAGTTATTTTTCATTCTTGGCAACACTTCGATTCTGTGTAAAGTGAAACCGAAAACTTTTTCTCTCTGTGTCTTTTGAAAATCTGCAAGCATAATAAAATATTTTGTGCAGTAGTTTTTAGTTCGTCCTGAAGCTTTCAACATAATAGAAGTGTGAAGTGTTTCATATGAAATTAAATAAATAAAGATAAATAAAATTGTTTTAAATTTAAAGCTATATATTTTCTATATTATTTAATAAATTGCAATAAAAAGTTTTTAAATAAAAATTAAATTTATAAAATTTAAGAAAAAAAAATATTTTTCTAACTTATTGTATTAAGTTAAAGCTAAACGCTACACAAAAATCCAATAAAAATTGTTTACGTTTTGTGAGAGAAAACATTAAATAACTTTTCTTTGCGTACAAATAAATTTATTACCTTTCGAGTGAGACACGAAATAGGAAACCAATAAAATTATGGATTTTATGGGTACGAATGAAACAGTCAGCAGAAATTTTTTCTTTATACATTAACTATTGATTATTATTTGACTAAAAATGAATTTTTGTGTGTCTTTGGAAAATGACAAGTTTTCTTTATTTTTGAATTCCTTCAATTAATTTGCTATTCAAAGTTTTTATTAAGTTCTTTATCAAATTTCCTACCTTTTTTAAGGCCAGAAGTCTCTAAAAATAATCTCATTATTTGAATAATTTGAAACTCAAAATTTTCTCAGTCTTCTTAATCTTTTAATTTCATCAACGAAGAATTAAAAGAAGAAAAATATGTAATGAAAACAAAACTTTTAAAATGATAAACATAATGGTCTATTACTTGCCTATGCTTTAATTATGACTTTCAAATGTCTTGAATTGAATGAAATTCTTTTTGCGTTTCATTTTTGAAATTGCATAAAAAAGATTGCCTAAATGAAAATAACATTATTAGCAAGTATTGAATATTTACGAAAAATTATTATTTTTATTTCCATTATACTAATCATTTTTTAAAAAAAAATTGCAAAAAATTAATCTTCAATAAGTTTTATAGTAAAACTCTATAAGTTTACCAATTTTGATTTTAACATAAAAATAAATATCTCTCCTTACTTTATCAAATTCTACTAACAAAACGATATTTCTTGTCACAACTAAATTTTATTAGCATCAGAAAAATGCGGAAAAAAGTAAACTTCTATGAGAATTTTAGGCCCAAAATCAAAAAAGAAGATGAAAAAAATCGATGAAATAAATAATAAATTTATAAATAATTCCAAATAGTATAAAAGCGAAGTGGAAAAATCTTCAATTTTAAAGAGCGATTAGAAAGCGCAATTTATTGGATTTAATTTCTCAATTTTTCCAGTATAAAAGCGAAGTGGAAAAATCTTCAATTTTAAAGAGCGATTAGAAAGCGCAATTTATTGGATTTAATTTGTCAATTTTTCCTTGCTGTTCGTGCGGATGTCGAAAAATTTTGTCGAATTTATTTTTTTCAATAAAGTTATTTTATAACAAGCGTACTAAGGGGATTAAGAGAGGGTGTAAAGAGGATTTCTTTATGCTGTGTGCGAATATTTTATGCAAATTTAAATTGAAACGCTAATTGAGCAGGAGTTTTATTAATTGTCATTTCATTCTAAGCTCTACTAAAATGATTTTTTAATTCTAAATTTCAATCAATATTTATGTATGATCTTTGCCAAAAAAAATTTTTTTAATGATGAATTTAATAAGCATAACCATTTATCTTTTAAATTGACCAAAAAACAATACCATTTACACTTCATTTAAAATCAATAATTTTCCTCATAAAAAGGAAAATAAAATAATTCTCATGCACAAAAACTAAATTTCGTTTTTGAAAATATCATTTTGAAGAATAAATTTCCTTTTGATCTCTGGTCTTATCACAATCAATAGATAAAAATACTACTATGGTTGTGCTATTAATTTTTTTTCTTCTCTTTTTTTCCTTATTCTCTGATTTCATTGCATAATGTTCTTTTTCCCAAAAACGTTTTTGTTCTTTATGATATCTTCTCTTCTTCTTTTGCAAGCTTGATAAAAAGCATTAACGTGTGTGTGTTCTCTATTCTCTATACTAGACAGAGAAGGAAGTGGCATTAATTTATTGTCTCTAAAATGAGTTCAGCTTGCAGCTTTATGTACAAGAATTTCTCATAATTTTCAATTCTTTTCTATTTAGAAACTCATCTATGTATATACGCTAGCAGCGTCAGCAGCAGCACTGAACAATTTTTAGCATTTAAATAAATGGATTTTTCATCTGTTCGTTTGTTCATAATATTCGTACAGTGACGTCAGTAGAGAGCATAATCGATGCGAAATGTTCCTTTGTAAGAGAAAGAAAAAGTATACAAAAGAATGAGAATGGAGAGGAAATTAGAAAAAATAAATATTTTTCGTGAATTGAATTGCTAAAATTCCTTCTTTTTATTTTTATTTTTTTTGTGGTTTGGATACAACAGATTTTTTTCTTTTTTGTGGTTGAAATGAAATTATTCACATTGAAGAATTTTATAAGTAGTTTTCCAGTTTATTTTGTCAAAACAAGATGAAAAACTTAAAAATATTCAATTGATCAAGACTTGAAAACTCTTTGGTTTTTCGTAGAACTTTAATAAAGCATATTGGGCTAAAGCATGATAATTTCTGTTTTATTCAACATTAATTGAGCTCAATAAAAGGAGAACAAGCAGATTATTTCGACGTCCTACTAGTCGGAGATTATAGCACTTTTTAAAATAAATATAAAATAATCTTTCAACAATCGACATTACTTCCATCATAAGCAGAAAACTCTTATCTAAACAATTATCTTCTCTATAGAAAACTCAATCAATCAATAATAAAATGGAAATCAAAAGAAGAAAAAGGAAACCCTTTCAATGGCTGTTATTAAGCAATTACAATATTTAACAGTCCTTTTCATCCAATTTTCAATTTTCCAGTTGTCGAAGCCATTGAGAATTCTCCTTTTATTCTTGCTATAAAATTAATTGAAAGCAAACAAAGCTCTTTATTATTGTAACGAAATCTCTCTCGAGAAAATGCTCAATACTAACAGTAAAAAAATTGAGTTTAATTAGATAATAAATTAAAGAAATATTTTTTTAAAAAAACAAAAAGATATAGAAAGTACACGACCACGGATCGGAGTACTTAAGCGCATTTTTGTCGCCACAGATCAGTGTTTGTTAGCAGATTACAAAGTTAACAGATTCGTTTCTAATCATAAGCTTCATTTAAAATAAATTAACAAAAACTGAAATTAAAAACTGTTGAGTTCTTTGAAGCAATTCAGATTTTCAAATTCATATTGAGGAAATCTTTCATAGTCTTTAAATATAATATATTAGGATTTTCATGAAAGAAAACGAACAGATCAGTGCCCCGTGGCAGATTAGTTTGGCACTCACCATAAATTCACTTCAAACATGTTTTCTTTGCATTTTATGACATATGGGAAATTTTCGACCAACATCATGCCGGACCACCATTGAC
>JACWBX010003598.1:0-14384 GCA_014622435.1 Polypedilum pembai
AAAACTATTAAAACATAAGGTACCGATTGGATGATTGTTATTAAAGAGATTTCAGCGGAACAAAATTGTTTATTTACATTGTAAACAAAAGTTTTTTGAAAATTTTTAGAAATGTATGGAAAATTATGGAAACTTGAAATGGTCCTTGCTGTATCGTATTTTGAAGGGTATTTTAAGACAGATCGAATGGTATATAAGTCATTTCATTTAGTTGAGTAATTATAGAGATATGAGTGATTTATATAAAGTCTCCATTTTCGAGATGATTATTTCAAACGCTCATAACTTTTTAATTATAAAAGATAAATCAATGCTGCTTGCGGTTCTTGAAAGTATTTAAAAAAACTTGATTTACAGCACACAAGCGAATTTTTGTTAATGGAAAACTTTTGAGAAAATCGCTGTTGAAATTTCAAAGCAAAAAAGTTGATTTTCGACAAAAAGTTCTGAGTCAAATTAAAAATATTTGGTGAAAGTAAAGCGAAACCAAATCTATTTTAAAAACTGCTCAAAGGCCATAGAAATAGTATGCTCTTTACCGCTTGTCAATTAACCAAATAGTTTTTGAGAAATCAATGTTTGAATAAGGCGACTTCAAAGGGGCTCATTTTTTTTTTGAATTACCCAATACATTTTTCTTAAAACTAGATCGAATAAAACTATTTTGAAAAGACATTTAAATTACGGAAGATTTCAGTCATTGCTTATTTATGAGAACTTTTAGCTAATGCATTGAATTTTTCATTTTTATTCTCATAAATTTTTAGATGGATCGTTTGCCATCATTTATTTATATTATTCTGTCTGTTTAACAAGAAAAATGAAAATATTAGAATTTTTTGTTTATTAAGGGGGATGATTTTGACGATAATTTAACTGGCCGAAAAATATTTAAAAATTTAAAAACCGTTAAGTTTAAAATTTTAGTTTTGATGAAATAAATCATACTTTAAAAGAAGTTAAAAAAATGACACACATTTCCTTATTAATTTTCTTATACAATTCCAAAAAAAAGTATTGCATTCAACATTGACACTAATTGATATTATTATACTATGTAAAAGTAAACAATAATAAGTTGACTTAAATAGCCACGAGTGGTCGTTCAAATTAATCCCTTCATTAATCTCACACACATTCATATATCACACACATTTCAATTAGGAAGTTTGTCCACTGACAACGTGATGCATGTTGTTTTCATTTCAATGCCATTCATTCATTTACAATCACAGCAAAATGCGCATGTGCACGTTTATTTGCTGTCTCGCTTTCACATAACCATAAGAATTTTTTCCTATGTCTCTTCTCGCGCAAGATCCTGCCAGTCAGAATACTTTTAATTCTCAAACGAGTCTTATCGTTCGCAAAAAAATAATAAAATTTTTTAAAACAATCTCTTGTAGTTTCTCAAGTTCACTAATCAACTAATTTTAGCTCTAAAAGTGTCGAAATTTTGGCAGCAAATTCTCATCAGCTGTACGCGAAATTAAACTAGATTTTAAAATTGTGCGTGTTTTTTGTGATAAAAATTCTTTTTTTTTTCTTCACTCTCTGTATAAATTTGGCTCAAAAAAAAAATTTTCGTTTCTCTCATTCAGCTCTCACTTTGCTGCTAACAAAATATATATAAAATTAAAGTAAAAAGAATTTAAAGTATTTTCAACAACAACATCATTGAGAATAAAAATTTTTTTTTTCACAAATTGAACGAAGAAGGATCATTTGTGTCATTTTTAATTGTGTTTTTAAAACACTCGCGATAACAAGTAGGCACTTGTAATTAGTAGAAGAAATAATTGTGCAGTGTTAATAAGTGGATTTTCCCCCTTGTTCCTTTGTGTGTGTGGCACAAATAATAAACAAAAAACAAAAACTTTTTCCTTGTCATTGTAACAGCTTGATTGCCTACATGGCATATGATTCAATTTAATCTTTTTTTTTTCTTTTCATCCTTGAAAAATTTGCACAATATAAAAAAATAGAAAGTGACGTCAAAAGTCATTAACTTCTTGTTAGATAAAAAAAACTTTATACATGCTTCGACACAATAATGTTTTGTGTTTAGCTTCGCAAAAGGAAAAAAAAGTATAATAAAAATAAAAAATAGTGAAAATCGATTCTATGAGCGACATATAGAAGGAGAAAATAGAATGTGGAAACTTCAAAGGACGAGGATTAGCGCATTTATCAATTTCATTAGATTTTTAGGATTTGGAACTTGCATGCATACTTGACTTGTATCTGGTCAAATTTAACTCAAATTTAATTCAATGGTATCAATACTTGGTCAAATTTAAGATTCATTGACTTTCATAGAAATTTGACAAAAAATTTGACCAAATTAAATGAAATCTAGGGTTCGGCATTATGCATATAAGAAGAAGAAGTATGCGCATAATTTTCTTCTTCTTATTCATTTTTATATGGAAAAATCAAGAAGAAGAAGAAAATTATGCGCATAATTCTTCTTCTTATATGCATAATGCCGAACCCTAATGAAATCTGAATGAATTAGAGAAATTTTTGAATAAGTCAACTTGCATGAAACTTGCACATACAAGTCAAGTATTCAAGCAAGTTCCGAATCATACCATCTTCCCTCGAATATAAGAGCCGTTCGGATTGGATTTTCTTAACGAAATTGTAAGCTTATAAAGCAATTAATTCATATTATCAAAAAGCTGAATTGACAGATCTTCTAATTATCTATAACTTTTGTCTTTTTATATTTGAAAATATTGCTTTATAAGCTTACGATTTCGCTTCGAAAATCCAATCCGAACGTCTCTTATATTCCAGGGAAGACGGTAGTATTATTTAATTCACACACCTGACAAAATGACATAATAATCCTTGTAAATAAGCTAAAATATTCACTCTCTAGGGGTTACTGCTGTCAATATAAATTTTTATGTTATGTACATTAAAGTGTCATCGTTAATGCCACTTGATAAAGTTTCAAGAGTTATTAAGTTAATAACAAAATTCAATTGACAGCCACAACACCTACATAATTTCGCGTCTAGCCTACATATATTTCGTGAATGAAAGGCACTTCCTCATGTACAGGCGACTGTATGTTATGATTTATTATTTGAGGTATCGATTTCATGCTCTTTGAGTGGTGCCATTAATGACTGAGTGAGAGAACTGAAAAATGAGCCAAAATTGTAGAGAATTGAAGAAACATGTATCCATTTATATTTTGATAGGATTTGATAATACAGGAAGAGCCAAAATAGAAGTGTGAAAAGTAGAACAAATAGTTTAGGATTGCATAATAATAAAAACAAGTAGAGTGAAAAAGTTATTAAATATTTAGTGAAAAAATTTTCAATGAAAATGTCCACGCAAAATACAATTGTTGAACGAGCATCGGCTGAATTGACGAAACGAATAAATGGTCTGCGGAAGCATTCAAGTAGTTCATCATCAGGTTCAGTGAATAATAATAACAATTCGAATTCTCTTGTTGGCAAGACGAGCGTAATGGAACGTGTCACAAATGTCCTATGTGGAGGTGGCTCGTCCAGCAATAGCAGCAATAATAGTGTACATATAAATTCCCAAAACACAAATTCAAACATGTCAATTAGCACGCCCGAAAAGCCCTATCGTTATCAAACTAAGCATCAACATAACAGCATTTTTAGTCATCAAAGTAATAAAATGAGCGGCGGAGGATCAAACTCTAACCAATCGACGCCACAGTCATTAAGAAAATATCATGGGAAGCAAAGTGCGACGAGTAAACGTTTTACTTCTGTAACAACAGCACCAATTTTAACGATAGAACAATTATTTCAAGACGAAAAGTTCCTGCAGCAGTTTTTCTTCTATTTTTCATCCTACGAACGTCGTGATTTGGCACAAGTATGCACATGCTGGAGAGATATTTTGTATAGAAATCCCAGCTATTTTTCTGGCCTTGTGCCTGTTTTTCAATGTCGTGAGATGCGAGCAGCTGGTAGTCAGGATAAGGTGAAACTTTATAACTCCATCATTCGACGTGGTTTTCATTCGATCGCACTCAATGGCGCAACTGACGAAGATGCTCTTGATATTGTACACACTTTTCCATTAGCCTCGAAGCACATACACTCGCTTAGTCTTCGATGTTCTTCAATTAGCGATCGGGGGCTCGAGGCTCTTTTGGATCATTTACAAGTAAGTGTGCTTGATTTTAATTGAGATTTTATACTTTTTTTACATCTAATTATTGATGTTGCTGCGAGTAATGATTTGATTAAGTGAGAAATTTAATTAAAAAGTTAGATTAATTGGTTTTAAAGGCAATTTCATGATTGCTTTTTCTACTTGTTTTTAAATTTTAATTTCAATTACTATCTAATATAGGATTTTGTAATAATTTAAAATTACTAACCAAGAAATAATAGAATATTTTATACTATTCAAAATTGGGGTAAAATTTGCTCCATTTTTATGGTTTAACTTTTTGAAAATCCTTACCAGAATTTTCTTTGGTGTTATTTATGATTATAATTTAAAATGATTTTTTCAGGGGGATGGACACGGTGGCAAAATGTTTGCCACTTTTGCCATTTTTCATACAAAATTTTAGCACTTTTAGCACATGGTTTTGAAAAAAAAAATTCCGTTAAAAAAAGGTGGAAAAAATTTGCCACTTTTGTCGCTTTGGCACCGTGTCTATCCTGGATTTCTTTTTCTTTCCAATTGTGTTGATGTATTAACAACTAAATTGTAAAATGAAGCGTTATCTGTCATTAAATTCAAAGATTTTCTTCAATGTTTTAAAATTTTTTTCTTTTATTCAAAAACTGTGTTCGTAGGGGACTTTCTTTCAAAAAAGAAAATCCCCTAAATTTGAATTATAACGGCTAAATTTGGGATTGAAGTTTTCTAATATTTCTTGTTGCTAACTTATTTTACTTATAAATTGAGTTTTGCAAGGAAAATAATGAAGAATAAGAACTTTGATTGTGGCAAATCTGCCTTTTTAGATTTTGTAAACAAAAAGCTTCAAAAATTTTAGTCTCTACAAAAGCTTTTCAATTTCTACAAAAATCTAAGTAACGCTGTTTTCTCCTATAAATCGTTGATTTTAAGGTATAAAACAAAGTATAGAAGGTACTAAAGTGTCTCTATATAATTAAAAACTATTTTTAGAAAAGTTTTGTTGAGAAATTAAGCCAAATTTTGCAAAAAGGTGTCAGAAAAGATATTTTTTGTTACTAATTGATGCTTTTAAAAATCAATTTTCAGTTAAATTAAAGATTTTTAGGCTATTAAAATGTTGAGAATATTAAATTTATCGTTTTGACACACTTGAAGAGAGTTTGAACTTATAATTAATGAGAAAAATAAAAAAGTAAAGTTTTTCTGGTAGACATTTATCACTCATGAAATTGTAAATTATTCTATCTAATTTTCATAATGTTTAAAGATAATCGCTCAAAAAAAGGTTCAGATAAAGCGACTCTGTTTCCAACACGCGATGGAAATGTCTAAAATACAAAAATATTTTACCCACCTTCCTTCCGCTTTGCTCTTGTCTCATTCTAATTTTACTCGCTATGACATTAAATGCGATTATCATATCATAGGATGACAAAAAAATCTTTTTCCACCAAAATGAACACGCTCGCCTCGCTCTTGCTCAATCTTTCTTAATTGAAAATCGAAGATATTGCGAAAAAGAAGATTTTTTATTTAATTTGTCAATTTTTTTATTTCGCAGTCACTTTTTGAACTTGAACTCGCAGGCTGTAATGAAATAACGGAAGCTGGTTTATGGGCATGTCTCACAAGTCGTATTGTTAGTTTATCACTTGCGGACTGTATAAATGTTGCTGATGAGGCAGTTGGTGCCGTTGCTCAACTTTTACCTTCGCTCTATGAATTTTCTCTTCAGGTACGTACAATCAATGAAATTAAAATAAATTTCGTTATCTTATAAAACTCTCAATTTTGCTTCATTTCAGGCGTATCATGTCACAGACAGCGCATTATCCTATTTCTCACCGAAACAAAGTCATTCGCTGAGTATTTTACGTTTAAATTCATGCTGGGAGTTAACGAATCATGGAATTGTGAATATAGGTAAATTTTTATCTTTACTTTTAAATCAATGATTAAATTTCGCAAAATTTACAATATTAGTTATCGTATAACTAAAATGACAAAATAAATTTCTATTAATTATACTAAAAGTTTATTTTTAAAATTTTTTATTTTGCTGAGATTCGATTTCACAACTATTCAGTTACAATCTTTAACTGTTCAAAGTTTGCACAATTATTTGCTAAATTTACAATATTAATTATTGCATAACAAAAATTTTAATTTTATTGAGGTTTGATTTCACTATTCCATTAAAAATTTCAAATGTTGTCTTTTAAATAGTGTTGAAAGTTTTCACAATTGTTGAAATTTGCAATAATAATTACCGCATAACTAAAATGACTAAAAAGTTCTATTGAAAATATTCATAGAATGTTTTTGAAAATTTTAATTTTATTAAGATTTGATTTTACAACTGTTCTGTTAAGAATTTGAAATTTTGCCTATTAGAGAGTGTTGAAATTTCGCAGAATTGTTGAAATTTACAATAATTATTAACACATAACTAAAATGACAAAAACGTTTACTGAAAAAATACTGAAAGCTTGTTTTTAAAATAATGATTTTGCTAAGATTTGATTTCACAACTATTCTATTACAAATTCGACAAAATTTTTACTAGGCTATTAAAAGTTTTCACAATTGTTGATATTTGCTATAATAATTACCGCGTAACTAAAATGACTAAAAATTCTACTAATATACTAAAAAGTTGTTTTTGAAAATTTTAAATTTACTAAAATTTCATCTCACAACTATTCAGTTACCATTTCGACACTTTTCCTACTAGACTATTAAAAGTTGAAACAAAATACCAATTTGAACTATTTAAAGTTAATATTCTCAAGAAAAGAAATATTGACATGTACACATGTGTTTCTTTAAAATAAATAAGCTTCACCACACACTCAATTTCCTACAACAATGAAATGAATTCGCTTAAATTTTCTTTAAAAAACACACAAAAATTCCTTTCTACAAAATGACACAAATTGTTCGTGTCACATAAATTGTCGCAATGAATTTATTTCTCATTTTTTTTTCGAACACAGCAGAATTTTTTTTTCCTGTTAAAGCGGAAATGCAATATTCTGTGTGTGTACATGCTTTAAATAAATAAATGAGAAAAAGAGATGTCTTAATGTCTTATGTCAATATTTTTTGACAAACTTTTCATTTTCTTTTTTTTTTCAGTCCATTCATTGCCGCATTTGACAGTATTGTCGCTATCAGGTTGCAGTAAAATAACAGATGATGGTGTAGAATTGATTGCCGAAAATTTGCAAAAACTTCGAGCACTCGATTTGAGCTGGTGTCCACGAATAACTGATGCTGCGTTAGAATATATCGCTTGTGACTTGAATATGCTCGAGGAGTTGACATTAGATAGGTTTGTATAATTTCACAAATTCACGAAATAGAACAAATCAACATTGTTTCTTATCGCATGTCTTTGAACTCACATTTCACCTTCATAGTCTGCAGTTTCATTTTTTATTTTGATAACAAATTTGAAATTTCTTTACATCTATTCAGTGGATAACATTTTTGTATAAAATTTAATCTTCTCGCAAATTAAATGAGCTTTTCATTATATCTGAACAAATGTGGGTGGAAAAGTCAAATCATCGTTCGTCTCCTTCTTTTTGTCTATATTTTTAAGAGAATTCAAAAGTTTTTCATTTTTTTTAAGCAAAGTCATTAAATCTCACTCTATGGGAGGTAAATTAAATTGAACTAGATAATGATGACAATGAGATGATGTTATTTAATGCTTTGATCAGAATATATTGTAAGAAATTTAGAAGATTTTCTTTTTATTCGTTCCAAATAAAAATATAAGAAACTAAAGTTTAAGATATTTGTACTAAAGTTTCTATTTAGTACAATTTTTGTTTGTTTTAAGTTTTTAGTACAAAATATCTTTCGTACAAAATTTTGATCAAAATCTTTTAAAATTAACTCTTAACTAATTCAATTTAGAATTATTATTGATAGTTTGTAGATATCTTTAAAGAGAGTATAGAAACAACTAAACAAGTTTATACAAAAATAAAGGGAAAATTCTGTGAAATTTTTAAGAATTTTCAATGAGCTTGTTTATTAAATAATTTTTTCAACTTTGCACTTTAAAAAAGCTCCATGAAGAACAAAAAGAATTTACCTCATAAAAGCTATAAATAAATATCAATCCTTAAAATCCTCTTAAAAAATATTTAAAAAGCCTCTATCGATACATCCATAAATAGCGATAAAGAATTTCCGTTGCTGGCGGTCGTTTTTCATCATATAAAATTAATAAATTTTTCCCATTGACAATATAAATAAACATTCAAAGGAAAAAGTTGAATTTCATTATCAATTTTTTCTTCCCTTTTATTTATTTTTAGATGTATTCATATAACGGATATCGGTGTTGGTTATATTTCCACCATGATCTCACTCAATGCCCTTTTTCTTCGATGGTGCTCGCAGATACGCGATTTTGGACTGCAACATCTTTGTTCGATGCGTAATTTGCAAGTGCTATCACTCGCTGGTTGTCCATTACTCACATCAAGCGGTCTCTCAAGCATCATTCAGCTGCGACATTTGCAAGAGCTTGAACTTACAAATTGTGCTGGTGCATCGCAGGAACTGTTTGCGTATCTGCGTGAGCATTTGCCGCGATGTTTAATAATTGAGTAAAGTGAACATTTGTTAAATTAGAAGAAAAAAAATATTTATGTGAGACTAAACATGAAGAAGATGTTAAAGTTAAAGTTATGATAGAAAAACACATACATACATACAAGAAAACAACACGTCCTTTTTCTAATTATAAAAGTTAAAAGCAAACAGCAAAGCAGAGCATCGCTATGATAGGTATTTAAGTTTTAGCTTTACTTAGGCTCGAAGAAGGTTTTAACAAACACAGTGAGAAATTTTTTTAAATTGAATGTACATTGCTGCCGAGGCTTCAAAAGAAAACAAAACAAAATTTTTTCTTTTCATAAAGGTCATCTTGTTTTACTTATTTATTTTTTTATAGCTTTTTTATCTCTCGAATCATTGAATATTGATCAAAAAAATTAAAAACAACAACAAAAGCTTTCAGAATGCGAGAGAGAAAAAAACATATTGCGGTCTTTTGCAACTTTATTTGAAACGAGAAACCAACAAAAAAAAGTTTTTTCTTCTCGCTATCATATTTTTAAAGGAAGAGAGCGAAATAAGAATTCTGGTAGTTTCAATCGACCGTTAGAGAATTTCGAAAAGTCTACTAAGATTTTTCGAAATTATTCAAACTTGAAAAAGCTTGTTAACAAAAAACCTAAAATTAACATCATTTAGTTAGTTATTAATATTATTAGATCTAAAGAAGGTTATTATACAACTAATACAGGCTTTATTTTACATCATTTCAATTTAAAATTATTTTGTTTTTATTTCAATAATCATTTTCGAAAACGAATTTCGAAAATTCAAATCTTTTCGACAATACATTTTAAAATTTTTTTAACGGTTAAAATTTCGAGTGAAACTACCAAGATAATAATATAAATAAATGATGATTATAAAATCATTGCTGATATTTCTGTTAAAGAGTGAACTATAAAGTTTTATTTACGGATATAAAAAAATATAATGATGAAAATTTCATAACGAGGAGAAAATTTTCTCTCTTTAACGAGGGCGTTTACACGAGTTTGATGTTTTTTTTGCTATCGTTCTGTGAAAAAAAGTCAAATTGTTGAGTAGGTTTCTTGCTCACTCAATCATTTTCACTTTAATGAGAAAAAAAAGTACACATGGAGATCTAAAAATATGAAAAAACACAAATTGCCATAGAAATAATTTCCATATGAAGCTACTGCTGCTTGCTTTTCACAGGAATCAAATGTTTTCCTTTTTGGTATTTAGATTATGTGAACCCACATACGCGTTTGTTTATTAGAGAAAAAAAAAAAAGAATAAAAAACATTTTGTTGTGATAATATATACTACTACTCATATAGGTTGAGGCTGGTACGTGTTACTAAGCTTTCATTTTTTGACAAAAAAAATTTGTTGTATTGAGATATCTCGATTTTCGTGAATGTAAAAAATTTGACTCTTTTCTATGGGACAATATATTTAGGATGAAATTACGTTTTTCCAAGTAGGAGTGTTTCATTTCTTTTCGATATCACAAGTAGAATATTTTTGTGTATTTATTTCTCTTGCCGTACCTTTAGGAGATAATTTTTTATTTCTTAAGAATTTACGTCTTAACGAGAGTGAAATTTGTTTGTTTTTTTTTCAGAGCCAGAAATTGACTAAATTTTACGTACGAATTTTTTGTCGACTTCGGTCTCTGGTTCTTTTTGTAAAATATTTATTAAGTCTTATAGATTTTATAAAAAGATTTCTCTTTTATTGTATGAAAAATTACAAATTTGATTTAAATTTTAAATAATTAACGACTTTTTCAAAATTCAAAATTTTTTAAATTTTAAAAAATTCGTTAATTTATTTTGTTTTAAAAAAGAACAACTCAGTAAACATTTTCTGTTACAATGTATCAATGAAAGAAAAAAGAAAATTTTATTTTCCACTAACGAAACTCAATAAAAAGAGAAAACATCAAATAAGCAATTAATTCTAATTCTTCCCAATAACTTTGTTGCATAAATTCTTCGAAATTAAATTTAGAAATTAAGTTCATTCACGAAAACTAAAAACCCGGCATGAACTCTAAAATGAATAAAAAAATTTTTGAGCAGTTGCCAAGAGAAAAATAAATAAATTAAAATCAAGAGGTTTCCCGAGAGATAAAACAAAATAAGAGTCATAGACGTACACTCACAAATTACATAATAAAAAGAAATAGAAAATAAATATTTTTAAAAAAAAACATAGAATGGCAGATAATTATTAGTAAATACGTGAAAAAGAATATTTTTATTATGCTATGGAAGTAAAATGAGACGAAAATTATAAAAATAGATGATATTTTAATGAAAGACGATATCTGTGCATTCCAAATAGCTCTTTTTCCGAAAAATATAAAATTTAAAAAACCTTTAAAAGTGAAATGTTAGAGAAATAAAGAATTTTAAATATAAAGAGAAAAAAAAATTTTTATGGACTTAGGCATCGACTGGAATTTATATAAATAAAAAATTACTAGTACATTACAAATTCTCATCACGATCATCATTTCGTTATCCATAATTCCGATAATTTTTATTCGTTAAATAGATGAAAAAAATAAAGAAGAAATTTCGTACAAAATAAAATTAGAATTCATTACTTGCTTGCATACTTGACTTATTTGTGCAACTTGACATGCAAGTTGACTTACTAAAAAATGTCTCTAATTCATTTAGATTTTATTTAATTTGTTCAAATTTAAATGAACATTCAAGCATTGACAAAATTAAATAAAATCTGAATGAATTAAAGAAATTTTTTAGTAAGTCAACTTGCATGCAACTTGCACATAAAAGTCAAGTATTTATGCAAGTGCTGAATAAAATACAGTAAGAAAAAAAGAATTTCTTGTGAGTCAATTGTAAAAACAATGATATAATTGATTAATGTTGACCTTGAGTAAATAAATTTCAATTTTTCTTCCTTCTATTTCTATTTCTTAACTTAATGCATGCAATAGAATCCTCGCTTAAAGGCAGATGAAAAAAATTTTACTTACAAAACACGTATGTAGCTATCTATCACTCTTATCAGCTTATAGCTCGATATTTTATTGATTTTTCCTAAAAAATAGAGTTCAGACTTGAATACAGATTGTCAAGTTGCATTCAAGTTGACTTACAAAAAATTTATTTAATTCATTCAAATTTTATTTAATTTGGTCAAAACTTGGCAAATTTATAAGAAAATCAATGATTCTCAAAAACAACCAAGAATTGTTTTTAAGAACTAAAGAAATTTTTTAGTAAGTCAACTTGCATACAACTTGATCAAGTTAATGCGCAGGCCTGTGTTCAAATCCGAACCCTACAAAAAAGAAACATACGATATGCATATAGAAGTGTATTAAAGTGAACCTAGTGTATGGAATAGTGAGAGAAAATCTTTTAATTTCAGTGTTGTTACACAGGTGGCCTGTGATTGTCTGTGATAATATTTATAAAAAATTCTGCTAGATGGCGCTTCAAAATGATTTAGGCGCCATCTACAATTTCCATAGCGGAATTTTTCGTAAATACTATCACAGATAATCACAGGCCGCCTGTGTAACAACACTGTTTAATTTTTTAACTAAAGCTAATAAAGCTTTAATAAGTAATTTGTTATAATTTTTAAAATAAAAATGAAAAATTTGTCCCACCATCAATATCTAAAACAGCCAAGAAAACAACAAAGTAAATTGTAAAAATTGAAACACACACAAAAAAAGACGTAAGAACAAAACCAAAAAAGAATAAAATTGCGATAAAGTATAACAAAACATTGTCTTTGTTTCTTTCAATAAATTGAAATTTGAATTTATTTACATAACTGAATGAATAGAAAAATTGTTTTCAGAAATATCCTCTTACTCTCAAAAGAGAAGCTTGAAGTCGTATCTAAGGACTGAAAAGCATTATATTTCAATTACGTAGGCAATTTTGACATTTCAGATAGATTATTTAATTTTTCTCTAGAAAATTGTTTTGTTTATTTAAGATGTTGAATGATTTGGGTAAAAACAAATAAGGTAATTATCAGATGATTGGAAATTGAGACGGAGGATTATTATTATCAAGAGATTAGAAAACAGTAACCATTGAAACACAAAAATTTTGTTTGAAATTAACAAAAAATTTTTGATAGAGTTCTTCTTCCTTGATTATTATTTGTTTGGCCTCAACTGGCTGAGAAGCTTTATAGAGGGCCACACTCGTTTTATAAAAATATTTCCCATAAAACCTTACAATTAATCCTTTTTACAATAATTTTTCATATAAAACCATACAAATCAGATCCACATAGCGGAATCTCTCAGTCAAAGAATCTAAACTATTGAAAGTTTGAAAAAGTGTCATCATTTGGGATTGAACTCAGATCGCCAACATCCTTTTTTCAGATCGAAAGCTTTAACCTCTCAGTCACTGAGGCGCTCAACAGTTCCTGGATTCGCCCAATTTGCCTATTTTTGCAACATGTTTTTAAACAACATTAAAACAAAAATTTCTTAAGTTTAAATTTTTTATTTTGCATAAATTTAGGCTTAAAATGATATTTAGGCTTTGATAAAGCATTAAAATTCGTTGATAAACAAATTATTAGCAGATTTTAAACAAAAATAAGCTTTTTGCTTTAACTTCTAGCCCCTTGGTAATTATCAATTATTTTAACGTCATTTTTGAATTTTTAAAAACTTGAAATTATGAAAACCGTTATTTAATTCAATTTTGATATTTAAAAATTTCCGTATTAATAAATCTACAATAAAAGATCAAAACATTCGAAAATTCTTATTTTTATATGCAATTGACACTTGATTATCGATTTTCTCTCATTGTCTTTTCAAAGCTAACATGTTCTTGAATATTTTATGTGTTATAGTCATTCAATCAATAATTCATGTGCCACAGTATCATTTTCAAAAAAGCTTGCTAAGTGTGCTTGAATGTGTATTCTCCTTTGATGGTTATTCATCTTCATCAATCTCACTTACAATTGCACACATGTGTGTTCTCTTTGCAAAGACAAAAATAAAGAAATTTGTATCAAGGCCTGAGAACTCTTTCAAAAATTTTTAATCTCAATTGGATTCTAAATTTAAATTTAGCCATATTTAAATGAACAATCACTTGCTTACTTATAAAAGCAAAGAATCAATATCTGGTAGTTTCAATTGACCATTAGGAATTCCAAAAAAGCGCGTGACATGCAATCAAATTTCAAAAAGTTTGTTAAGAAAAAACTTAAATAACAACATTTAGTTAATTATTGAAATTCCTCGATATAAGAGAGGTTCTTTTAAAACTAATACAGGCTTCATTTTTCATACCATTTAAGCTTAAAGTTTGAAATATTTTGTTTTTATTTCGAAAATCATTTTCGGAAACGAATTTCGAAAATTCAAAATCTTTTCGAAAAAGGTTGTGAAAATACGTTAAAAATTTTATTTTCAACGCTAAAAATTTCGAATGAAACTTCCAGGAATCAATCATAAAAGATATAGAAAGTACACGACCACGGATCGGAGTACTTAAGCGCATTTTTGTCGCCACAGATCAGTGTTTATCAACAGGTTACAGAGTTAACAGATTCGTTTCTAATCAGAAGCTTCATTTAAAATAAAT
>JACWBX010003598.1:16255-43932 GCA_014622435.1 Polypedilum pembai
CAAATCGAAAGCAAAAAACCGTAAGTCTCTAGCTATTGTAGTTTTCGAGATCTCGCGCCTCACCGAACAGCCGAACAGCCAGCCGAACAGCCAAAGTGAAGATATAAGCTGCATTGTTGTAAACAAAAATGCGCTAAAAAAAGATATGAAAAGCCAGGGGGTTGGAAACTGGGGCAAAAGGCGAATCGGGGCGAATTTTAGTTCAATGTTGCATAATAAAATGTTGCGAAACAATTGAAAAATGTTGTGTGGCAAGTGGAAAACGGGCGAATCGGGCGAAATGGGGCGAATCGGGGCAAAAATCGGGCGAACCGGGGCGAAATCGGGCGAATCCTTCGCCCCAGTTTCCAACCCCTTGTGAAAATCGTTCTTATAACAAAGAAATAAAATCGACTATAAAAATAAAATCATAGTAAGCAAAAAGAGTTGTCAGGCCTTGATTTGTATAAATCTCCTCCTCGTTCTTGTATTATAATAGCACGAAACTATAATTTTGTGTATTGATGATAATTGACATATTAATATTCACATATATTAAGTAGGAGGATGATAATAAAATTTTCTCTTGACAACTTGAACATAAAGGAACATCCTCAATTAAAGATTTATTTCTATTCATCAAACAATATGAGTAAAAATTCTTCTTTCTTGTATTCATATTTCGCACATTTATTGAATTGTTGAGGCGAAATAAATTAATGATTTTAAGTCTGCATAATAAACACAAAAATGAAATATGAAATCTCGTGAAACATATTAACACAAATTTTCCGACTTCATTCATTCATCAATGCAGTTTTCGAACATTCAAACCGTTACATATAAACATATAGAGAGAGATTTATGGAGAAGAAGTTGTTAATTTTATATCGTGAAGTACGCATTTTTTTTTCTTCATCATAAATTAATGCGAAACTAACCGTAATTCTTTTTCTTTCATGCTGTCTAGTCAGACATTTCAATAATTTTAAAAATTTTGTCATCACAATTGTTAATTAATTATAATCTCATCATCAATTACTTTCCCTAATATTCTTTTATTAAATTTACTCTACATTGACTAATAATACAATAACTAACTTAAATATGATGATTAGAAGAAGCTCGTGAACAGAGAAAAATTTCCATTTTTTATATTCATCATATATGAGAGAGAAAGAAAAACATTTCATAGCTCGAGGCAATTGATTCTGTTTAAGACAATGGTGCAGTTATGAATAATCACTAATTAGCTACCATACGCTCACACTATATGTGCGAGAGAGTTGCTATATGAAAAGTATACCGACTATTTGCACAAGAGAAAATCGTGCAACAGTAATGCTCAACTATGACAACGACAATGCATGCTCGTCCAGTTTTTTGCTTTCTAAGAAATCATCACTTTATGTTGCTTTGTGTACAATTCTAGTTTCTTAATCATATTACACTTATCATTCAATTTTCACTCTCGCAATTTTCACTCAAACACGTTCTCTCTTAATGCACTGATTTATTTTATTGCATCTGGACATTTAAGTGTAATTTCTGCTTGATGAGCTAAATAAACAACAACTACTCAATAATATGTGGCTTTTCGTTTGAGAAATATAATGACACAAAATTTCTTTTCTATTGCTTTTTTAATTGTAAACAAGATTTATTTTTAATTTAAATTTTCAAATATTTAACCGCTAAAATTTTACGTTGGTTTGCGCATTTTTGAACAAAGTTCGCGTTTTTAGATTGAAAAACAATTTTGCAAAATAATGTGAAATCCTTAAAATTCTAATTATATACAAATATATTGCAATAAACTAAATAGCAAGATGTAAAAAAGAACTTGGTAAGTATGAAGTTAAATTCAATTAAATCTAATGACATAATGATTAATTTTAGATCAAAACAAAAATGATTCTTTGACTTGTGCCTGTGTAAATGAAATAACATCAAGTTCATACATCAATAGATCTTAAGCTCAATTTAAATAGCTGCAAGCAATCACTCTTGTTGTTGTTTGTCTCGCCATCTTCTTTATTCGTTGCTCTACACCTCTACAATTTAATTCAATTAAAATTGCAAAAGAGATTAATAGAGTGAGTGCGAGTAATAGAAATCAATGAACGCAAAGCATATTGAGTGCGAAAGAGAAAGAACAAGATGAAGCTGTTGAGATTTAAATAGTTCAAATATTTCTGCAATTAATTAAGCACGAGCATCATTTTTACACTAGATGAATATAAAATTTTTCTTACAAACTGTTTAGCTGGACAACAGCATGATTTGATTTCATTCAATCATTAATCAAAACTTCTTCCAAGACACGTTATATTAGCAGCAGGCAAAAAAGATCAAAATTCTGCGATGATTTCAGTAAGAATGTCTGTAATTTCATGTTTTAAATGCTGATCAGCACTTTAAAATTCATTTTGGAATGAAATGATTGAAACTATACAGTCATTTAATAAAAATGCTTGTAATTTCTCGTATTAATTTTCGTTCATTCACTTGCGCATGAGAATAAGAGAGAGAGACCATGTGTTCACTTGTTGTATATGTACATAAAGTCGTCTCTCACTTCGTTCAAACCCGTTACTTGTTGCCCATGTAAATATTCACATTCTCACTTGATGGATCCGACAGAAAATGATTTCAACTTTGCTCTCGCTCTCGTGTTGACTGCTTCATGCTTTTTGATATGCCATGCCTAAAGAAATTCGAATTTATCATATTGATGTTGATTTCACTGTCAAGTGCAAGTGCAAGCGAGAAAAATGCATTCGTGTAAGAGAGTCGAAGATACCAAAATTGGCACTGCACTCAAAATAGCCTGAAGCTCATTTTTCGTGAGAAATTGCCGAGATGGACATGAGAACAAACTCTCGTAGTACCGTTTTCTTCTTTAACTAACCAACACATATCATCATACAAACACGACTTTTTTCTCTCTCTTTAGCGTATTTTTGTATGGAAAATGCAGCTTAATAGTTCACTTTAGTTGTTCGGCTGGTTGGCTGTTTCGAGATCTTTTGTGTTCGATTTGTGCTATAGTGGTATTGTGACGTAATATAGTTATAAAGCTGTCACTGATTGCTAAACTAGGGGAAATTACGATTTAAAATTTCCATATTGAAAATTGTAAACAAAAAATTTTTTTCGTTGGTTACTAAGATTTTTTGTTGACGCGGTTTTTTCGCATCTTTTTTAAATCTGATTTGACCGTTATTTTCAAATCAATTGAATACGAAATTAAAATAATAAGTCGTTCATTCAACTCACTTTATTAAATAGAATTCCAAACCTAATTTTTTATGTTTGAAAACTATGAAAGACTGCTTAATATGAATTTGAAAACTCGAGTTGATTCAAAAGACTCAACAGTCTTTTATTCAATTTATTTTAAATGAATCTCCTGATTAGAAACAAATCTGCTAACTATAAACTGTTGATAAACACTGATCTGTGGCGACAAAAATGTTCTTAAGTACTCCGATCGATGGTCGTGTACTTTTTGTATCTTTTTCTCAATTTGCGCGCGCTTCTTAATTCTTTTCTCCATCTATGGTAGTATGTGAGTACACAACGACCAAAACAGAAAATGTTGGTCTCGATTTTCATCAAAACAGCAAGAAAGAGAAAGAAAGAAAGAAGAGAATTTCTTCGGGAAGCTTTCAGTTGTACGCTGCGATTCATTCGAGTGACTATTTCACGATTACTGTTGAAGGTAGAAGCACGTGTTGTGTTTAAACGGTCTTGAAATTATTTTTTCTTCATTTCTTTCTTCGAAGAAATATTTTGAAATTATTTTGTCTCTCTTTCTTTTGCCTTTTTGCTTTATTAGATTCAAATGTCAATGATAAAGTGTCGCGAGTGATCGATAGCACGTGAAAAAGAAGTGAATGAAATTTGACTTGGTGAATTAATCTTGATCGATTGTTAAAAATTCTAATTTTCTTTCTTTCTTTCGCTAAATAACTTCAAAAAAATTTAAAATTGACGAAATTGGCAAAAGAAATTTTTATTGGAAAACAGCAGTTAATTTTCTCATTTGGTGCTAATTGATTCTGCCATATTTTTTTGATAAATGAAGTGTTGAAATGTTATTGACTGCATATGGAGTTATAGAATGAGATTAACTTGACTTGCTGTGTCTTGAGAACGGTAAAAGAAAAATAGAGTGAAATTAAAACATTTTGCAACACTTTCTTATCACTTTCGTGTGAGCAATTTAACTACGGACTTGAATACAGATAGTCAAGTATCAAAGTTACTTGTACAAGTTGCATTCAAGTTAACTTAGTATAAAATTTCTCTAATTCATTCAGATTTTATTTATTTCGGTCAATTCTTTAACAAATTTAAGAATAATTGATTTTCTTATAAATTTGCCAAAAATTTGATCAAATAAAATAAAATCTAAATGAATTAAAGACATTTTTAGTAAGTCAAGTTGATTGCAATTTGACAATTTGTGTTCAAGTTTGAATCCTACTTAATTCAAGGGGTGCGAACTCTATTAAAAAAAATATCAAAATATTAAAGCAATTATCAAAATTTCAAAAACATTATCAAAACTGCAAAAATATTATCAAAAATTGCAAAATTTTTGTTGATAATTTTCATACAAAAAAAAACATTTTTCAATGCCTACTCTGTTTTAGTTTTCAAGAATTCGAATCCCTAGACTTAATTGGCATAAAACTAAGCAATTATTTACGCCAAATGTTTCTGCTGTTAACTTTCATATCCAATTAAAAAATTTAAATCCTTTCAAACATATTTCCTCAATATAATGTGATAAACATTTTCCACATTCTGAATAATTGAATTAAGCTTAACTCTATAGCGGTAATAACAAGAAGATTTTTCACCGTAAAAATAAAATTCACTCATCACTTCCAATTAAAAGAAATGAAATTTCTCGTGCTATTTGATGAATTTTATGCGGTTTTAACTATGAAACTATTTCATTCCTATTAAGTGAATTCTAACAAAGCGCAAAGAGCGGCAAAAAGAAGAATAAAAAAAAAAGTTTTTAATGAAAATTCTTTTGATCTCTTTCTCTACAGAATCTTAAAAAAGAGTTTTTAAAACTTCAATTTGTTTGAGGCAGCAAAACTATTAAAATAGAACACAGAGTGAATAAACAAGCGAGCAATTGAATTGCAAAAAGAGAAGAAAAAAAATTGTGTGTGTGTGTAAAAGAATAGCAAAATTATGATTTTGTGATTTTTGATTGTCGGTAAAGTAAAGTGCGAAAAAGAAAAGAAAAGGATATTGATCAGCACGTTCATCTAGTTTGATCTCGTGCTTATAAATAAAACATTTGTTCTAGTTTAAGGTAATTATACTTTAAATCCATTTCTCTCTATCCTCACTTCTTGACTTAATTAGTTTATAATTAGTGAACTACTTTAGCCACCATTTGATTTCCCTCCCCATTCATGCATGATATGCGAGGCGATAAAAATCAAATGTATTAGTAGAGAAGAGAGATGGAAATCTGTCTAGCTAGCCGACACTCTTTTTTTTCTCACTATCTTATGCGCACGAGCAACAGTTGGAAATCTCCTCCACCAACTGTCGAGATCTCGCTTCAATGATTCTCTCAACCGTGTGTGTTAATTGTATGTTATTTATGATGAATTTAACTGGATTTTGTTGTCTCGTGCATATGATGATAGATAGTGGTGTTCTTGATAACGGACTAGAAAATAAATCAATGTCTGGCAATATGAAATTTTTCATTTTAATATTTAAAGACTTATTTATTTTACTCTTGGTAGTTTCTTGCAAAGTGCGAAATTATTTTGCAAATAACTAAAAGTCAACTAAATTTTATTCGATTAGAATTTTCAACTAAGAAAGAATTAAAATTTAGTCGATTAGTTCAATTTTTTGAAAAATTAGTTGAATTTTAGATAGCCGAAAAACGCTTTCGAACTTTAAAACAATCTACGATATTTCGAATTTATTTGAAATTTGAAAAGTTCGTTGATAAAAATTTTAAATCTCGTTCTTTAACTAATTATTAATTTTCCTCGATGTAATACGTATTATTATTAAACAAAAACAAGTATTATCTCTCAACATTTCAGCCTGAAACTTCAATTATTTTCAATTTATTTCAACTATAATTTTCGAAAATGTATTTCGAAAATTTCGAAAATTCAAAATTTTTTCGAAAAAGCGATTTGAATATTTTTCAACGGTCAAAATTTTTGAATAACTACCAGAATTTTGCTTCTAAAATTTTTTTTTATTTCACGATAAATTGATGATGACGATTAAGTCATAAAATTGACCTCCAAGCAAGTCACTATCATCCATTTCCAGTTGATGGCTCATAATTTCGCTCAATTTATCTTCAACACCTTCTAAGAAAATTGATTTAAATTACACTCGCTAAAATGATTTTTTTCAATTTTATTTTATTTTATGAATCAAAAAAGCACAAAGGAAATTATAATGTTACATATTATGGCAATTGCGGTTATTTGATGAATTATTTTAACCTCTGTAGGTCAAAGAATCGATATGATCATTGTTATTATAACATTTCTATCTTTCAATTTTTCCACACATTGAAAAATATGCAAATTGTAGCAGTAGAAACAGTTGAAAGAGAGAAATTGCCTTTAGCAGCATTCTGCAATTTTTCATCGTTGTAATCACACGATTCTCTATTTGCAATTTTATTATTATTTTATTCTCTTTCTCTCTATTGCTTCCGAGTCATGAATATGGAGCACTTTATTGGCCTCGTTTATTCGATCAAATATAACAAAACAATTGCCGCATGACATTGGCAAGTGAAATTTTCTGATTTTTCTTGTGAATTTCACTCTGACTGATTCTTTATTATAATTTCATGATTAGAAAAGAGCTTAAGATGATATCATTAACAGATTACTTTCATCACTCTACAATTTAGCTCAATTATTATATTTTTTGATGATGATGATGTTTTGGTTCAACCCACTATGATGATATAGAGATATCAATGACCATTAGTTGAGAGTAGAAAAAAAACTAAATCAATCCATAGTCAGTCAGTCAGTCAGCCAGCTTATACATGTGTGTACATGATCGAAATGAAATTGAAGTAGAATGTGAAAGAAATCCGTTAGTTCTCTTGAAAAATAAAAATGAAACAAACTCGCAATTGAGATAAAATGTGTAAAAGAAAAATATACATTAGAAGTAAACTGAACAGCACTGACAAGTCTTACTGCATTCTTTCTTTCTCTTGTTTCAACTACACACAATAAACTTCAATGAGTGGATGCGCGTTGCGCTTCCATGAAAAACAACAAAATAGATTTTCACTTCGAAATTATCTCACATGTGAAAGACACACACAAAGCAAGTATTTAAAGTGGCACAATGAAGAGATTAAGAATTTCTGGTTGCATTTTTAGATAAAATGGAAATTTCTTTGGCGCCGAACAACTTTTTTTCTTCATCCTACAAATGTCTGTTTGAATTATTCTAAGCGAAAGTTGTTTGTTATAGAAAAAAAATAGTTTGTAACTGGCATAAAGTTTTAACGATTTGTTTCTAAAAAAATTCAAATTTTTAAAAGCCAAAATGAAAATTTTTAAGTGTTATAAAACTTTTAATAAGAGTTATAATAGTTTTATGGGTGTGGGTCACACAGCAGACAGAATTCTGCAGAATAAAAATTTTAAAAGAATTCTGCGGAAATTTCTGCAGAAAATTTTCCTAAAACTCTGCAGAATTCTATCTGCTGAGTGACCTACAATCTAGTTTTATTGCAATTATAACAATTTTATGATAAAGTTTTATAACAGTTGTGAAAATTTTTCCAGGCATAGACACATGTTGCTCTTAGTTGCTTTTTTTTATACTTTGGCACTAAATCATCTAGAATAAATCCTTAAAGTCCTAAAGTGCAAGCACAAAAAAGATCAAAAAAGAGAACAAATGGGAGCAACCAAAGGAAAAAGAACTTCAAATTTATGCCACGTTCTGCAACTTTTTGCCACTTTATGCAGTTTTTTGCAATGTTTTACGGAAGTTCTTTTGTCTTTGAAGCAACGAAGAGCAATTTGTTGATTTTTTTTGTTCTTTTTTGAACTTTATTGTTTTTTGTTTGATCTTTTTTGCTCTTTCTTTGTGTGTCCACGGCTGGAATTATGGCATTTATAAAATTTTTTTTAAATGCTTAAAAATTTGTCTTTATAGTGAAAAATTGCAAAAGCTTTATGTTAATTATGCTAAATATTAGAATGCATCTTGCATTTAAGCTAAAAACAACAATTTTGGCTTCTTCAAGAAGTGTTTAGATGTCGGTTATTGAGAAATTTCTTCAATTATTATTTTGTCGATAATAATTTATGAAAATTTGATATACACAAATTGAACCACTCATTCACTCATTCACTGATTGCCTTTTATAAATTTAACAACAAAATTACCAGAAGAAGCAAATTTAATATTCTCATGTTCATGGACCGTTATGAATCTTCAATTTAAGTAGCAAATTTTCATTTTTCTTCTGCTTGTTGCATGAATTGACGATAATCAAAGCGAATAAATGCTTAATTTTAAATGATTTTTGACAATTTCTTCCTCTTGCCAAAAAATTATGTTACTTGCTAAATTGGCATGAAGTTGTTCATTTAACGATTCCGTTCAACTCTTGTGGTGAGAATTAACTGGCAAAAATTTATTTTTTGACTCCCACGATGCTGTTTATAATGATACTAAAAGCTTTTCAACAAGTCATTGGCTCCTTCATAATTCACCCTGCTATTGCTCTCTGGAGAGTCATTCTGAGTCATTTGTAGGTCAGCACGAATATATAATTTTTTTTTAGTACGGAAGAAAGTGTATAAAGTCAATTGTGTGTGACTCATCTTCCCAAAATCTCGATTGGAATTTTTTTTTCATTCTCTTTTCTTTCTTTCTGTCGCTGTCTCGTAAAATAAAGACGACATTTTTATGAAGCAACGTAATTTTTATGGTTCATGATGAATATTTACACTAAAAATATGAGAAATTTACCTTAAACAAACAGAAAGTGACAATTTTTTAAGCTTTTAGTCTAGATTTTGTTTGAATGAAGATATATTAGATTTTAAGTAGCTATATCTGATTGAATTTCAATTAAGAAGAGTAAAAATCCCTCTTGAAAGTTTCTTTTTCTTTTCTTCAATTACTTGCAGCATATTTAGGTTAAATATCTTAAAAAAATAATACCCATAAAAATTTCAATATTTTATGATAATGATGGAAATGCTCGCATGTATTTATCAAAAATTTGTCACGCAATATATCATTTTAATCACTAAGAGCTCAATTTCATTCTAAAATTTATTACTGGACATTATGCTTCTCTAGGGTTCGGCTATCAGCGCCAATATCGCCAAACAAAAAACTTCTGAAAAATTTGAGGGCGCTTGAAAAACGATCTACAATTTTCATAGCGGTATTTATCGGAAGTTTTTTTTGTTTGGCAATATTGGTGCTGATGGTCAAATTCTAGAATTTTTCAAAAAACAGCTAATAACAGTTTCTGGACACAAACACTTTTCAGATACTAATTTTTTCAAAATTTTTACTAATTTTCTAAAAGATCAAAAAAAATTCCGCCCAAATTTGCATTTTTAAATCATTTTTGTTCTGCTAATTTACTCTAAGTTCGTGTAAAGTAGGAAAATAATAATTTTTACAAGGCAAAAACACTTTGATTAATCGTCAATTTTTAAGATTTTTGCGATCAATAAGCGATTAGTCGAAGCGTCTTCGCCTTGATTTTGAAAATAATTCTTGAGATTTTGGAAGTGCTTGAATCGAAATGTAACCAAGCAGGCTCGCGAAAATCGTTGTAAAAATGAACGCTGAATCGATGATTTTTATAAATGTTTTATTTCGGTCTTATAAAGCATGAATTTATACAAAATTGATCATAAACGATATCCGTGTAGGGTTATTTAGGCTTTTCTATGAATAAATGAGATTATTTCTGGCTCTAGCGCCATTAATAAAATATTCTTACTTTTTTAACGTGTTTCTCTCTAACTTGTTACATTGGAAAATAACAAATGAAATTAAAGAGGTTCTCAGACAAGTTACAAAGGCAATTTTTAAATATTTCATTTCAGTTACAAATATCATGAAAACAATCTTAATTTAAATAATATTGATAATGTAAAATAGCTAATGTTCGGTTTGATCCGTAACACTCAAACGAGCGTTAAATTATAGTAAATAAAAAGTACATTAAAGAGTTACTAAGAACAAAAATTTTGATATTTCTATGACATTAAAAATATTAAACTTTCTAAAAATGACTTTTAAAAAAGTTTTAAAAAATTATTTTCATAGGTTTGTTTGAGAAAAATCCTTTAAAAATAGTAAAAACAACTGTTTTACTGATACTGTTAAACAGTAATAAATAAAACCCTAACTGAGCATTATTGAGTTATAAATTTTGTTAAAACTTCTTAAATCTTTGTTTGCTCACTTAAATTGCACTTTCAAGAGAAAGAAAGAATGTCGTTGTGTACAAAAATAAATTTAATGTCAAGTTAAAGCATGATTGACAGTGATTTATAATTTCTTTCTTCTACTTAAATCCTTACAATGTCAAACAATTGAATTTAAACTTTTTCAAAAGAAAAAAATGACCACAATCAATCAGAGTTGTTAAACTATTGGTCTGTAGTCAGTAGCCAATATCTGCTATAGCCAAATGGCTACAAAGTAGTTTCTATCCCCGGTAATTTCAATCGAAAATTTGACTGTTTAAAAATAAATTTCAAACGAGTTTTCACACCCTTTTTCGAAAAAATTTTGAATTTCGAAATTTTCAAAATAAATTTTCGAAAATGATTTTTGAAATAAAAACAAAATAATTTAAATTTTAAGCTGAAACAATGAGAAATGAAGCTTATATCAGTTGTATAAGAGTCTCCCTTTTTTCTAAGAATACTAATAACTAGCTAAATGTTGTTATTTAAGTTTTTTATTAACAAACTTTTTTTCAAGTTTGAATAATTTCGAAAATTCGTAGTAGACTTTTCGAAATTCTCTAACAGAAAATAATTCAGCCTTTACAACTCTGCAATCAACAATTGATCAATGAGCAACAAAAACAACAAACAATAAGCTCAAGAAGGCATTTCACTTCATTTCATTTTTTTTTTGATCTCGTGCACACAATATATATAAAAATATGTGAAATTCCATAAATGCAGTTTTCTTCCTTCTTCATTCTCCTTCTCTCTTCATCTCGACAGTGGTTTAACAATACGACGACATACTTGATGATACATAAAATATGTGGAGTTTCATCTCATTCTTCTTTCTCTTCCTTTTCTTCAAATTTTAACATTTTACAAATAATGCAATAAAAGTTATCGCATTTTTTTGTACAAGAAAAAGCAACTTTAATTTCAATTAAGTTAAGTTAACATCATATTTTTATGAATCCTTCTTATTTGACCAATTTTATCTACTTTTAGTCTTACTCTCTCTTTCATTTTATGTGCAATTATCAATGGTTTTTATCCACTTTTCTCTTTTTTGTACATGACTCAAATAATTATAAAATTTAAATGTCCCAAAGTAATTAAAAATATGTTAAATTTTCTGTTTGTACATTTTTTGAATGCCACAATAAGTTAATGTAAAATTGCAACGTAATTTTTATTACTTGAGTATTCTTTCATATTGCTATCTTTTTCATTTCTAAGCGACACTGAGATTTCGTTTATGTTAAAACTTTTTCTTAGAATTCAAATTTCTCTTTACATAAAAATTTGTTCTTGAAGCTGAAACTCTCAAAAGATGTATTTTGTGCTAAAGCTTATTAAATAATAATTGATTAAGCAAATTATTTATAGTTTGAAGAATATTTTGATTTTCATGAGCGCTTACAACTAACAATTAACAGCGTTGTTCTCGTAAACATCAATTAGAATTTTTATTAGATAAGCAGAAAAAGAGACACTTTGACATGTCTAGTCCGAGCAAGAATCGAATCAGCATCTTCTATTTGCCGGTTAGATACTTTTATTAATAAGTTATCGGCGAACATCTCAAAGTCTGGCAGATTGCCAACTTAAACTCTTATCTGCTCAAGTTATTGTTTCTGACAGGATTTAGTTCGTATATCCAACCGAGGGAATAGACACTGGGGCAATAAAAACTATTTTTTGTTCTTTTCGCCCTTTTTGTATGTAATTTGGGCAAAAATTTTGCCCTTTTGCCCCAGTGTCCATCTCCTCGTATCCAATAATTTTATTAATAATTTTTTCTTAAAATATCGAATTTTATACTAATCATACTTGACATGAATATTAAGAAAATAATGACAATTAACCAATAAAAAGCTTATAAACGTAGCACAGTAAAGATTATTTGAGAAATTGATGAAAATAAAATTTTAAGAAACTCGATTATAACGCCATCTATAACGAAACATTTTAACCATCGGCGATTAATCGGAGTGTCTTCGCCTTGATTTTAACCGTATTTTAAAATCACTCGTATATAGAATTATATTAAAGAACTATCAAAAAGATATCACTGTATAATTGATATAAATGTCTATCATTATAAAACCGAAATTGATCACTTTGATACCCTGCCTGAGCTTGTCACTTATACTGACCATAAATCAATCCATCCACATTATATTGCAGTTTTATCTTATGCATAATAATAATTTTTTGGGTGGCATTTTGAAAGTATATAAAACGTTATCGATCATTGTGTGTCGAGAGAGAGAATAAAAATTCCTTGAGTGTGCACACAATAAATTTTAAGCATTGTCGCCTGTGGTTAATATTCATTTCAATGGATAATTTAGGCACTTTAATGTGTCACACACATGTACGGAAACCACCAATTCAGCAAAGAGCAAATTTTTAATCTCATAAAGTCAAAAAATGAAAGAAATTCGCACGTCTTGTGAACACAACAGAGAGAGAAAAAAAATTAACTCAGACACGAAATATCTTTTCTAATAACATAATTGTCATCTTCCTG
This sequence comes from Polypedilum pembai, assembly GCA_014622435.1. Lineage (NCBI taxonomy): Eukaryota > Metazoa > Arthropoda > Insecta > Diptera > Chironomidae > Polypedilum > Polypedilum pembai. The sequence continues at coordinate 29,255 of JACWBX010003598.1, forward strand.
GGCCGAGTGGCTTTTGTAAATGAAAGAATAATTGTCACAGATCTCACTCATTGTCATGTTATTTGCTCAGAGACACAAGCTGAAAAAAAGTGAGATGAAAAAATTATAAAATTTTAATGAGATTGTAAATTATGATATTAGAAGCATTAAAAAGTTGGTATGATATTAAGAGCAATGATAGGATGAAAATAAGCAACAAAAATCACGTTATGCAATTATCACTTTAAAATTATTATCATTAGTATATTTGTTTAAAATTTAATTGATTTGTTTAGTAGAAATTTAAGGAAACATTGAAAAAGAGCTTTAACGTTTTAAATACTTTTAACGGCTTTTTAGATTTTAAAATTTTTTAAATCTCAAAAATCCGTTAAATTAAGAACTTAAAATGTTATGCAATTAACTCTTTGAAATTATCATCATTAATAAACTTATTTGTTTCTAATTGTTTTGTTTAGTAAAATTTTAAACAATTAAAGAAATTTAAGGTAGAAATGCATTGAAAATGAATTTTGATGATTTAAATACTTTTAACGGTTTTTAATTTCAAATTTTTTAAATCTCAAAAAATCCGTTAATTTTAAGAATTCATAAAAAAAGAAAACTTTTCACACACAATAAACTCAATCATCATCAAAATTGATCTTTTTAGTCTTTAATAAGCATAATGAAGTACCAAGAAGTATTAAATGAAAGCTGCAATCATTCCATTACTTATTCATTCTTTCACAATCATTCCAAATATAGCGACATTATCTCACATTCATCTTCATCATCATCTATCTCTCCTTCTCTATTTCTATCATATTATGATTGTATTTCATATTTTTATATGTACAAGGCATCTTTATGTTATCGTTTTGTACTTTGAATGAGAGTTATTACTAGTCAGTAGCTTAAGAGGTAAAAAGAGTGAAAAAGAGAGCTGAATGAAAAAAAAAATGAGATCGTTGTTTATGGAATGAGACTTATATAGCAACAAAATAAACATATCACGGCGATCGACTCTTCTCTACTTTTTTTTCTTACTCTATGGGATTTCTTTCATTAGCACTAATCTCCAATCCAGATTACGCATTGTCAGAGTTTGCTAGACAATATGCAACAATAAATCTCAATGGAAACGTGTGAATCACTCTTCTCTCACTTATGGCCCAGCTTTTAACACTTTCAGAGCAATGTCTATAACCTACATTGTAAATTATTTATAAATTCTAACTATGCTCAAGTTTAATGATGAAATTTCAATTTTTTTTTCATATAAACTCAATGAGAGTGAGTGAAATTTTTAAGTTTTTATCTTGGTAGTTTCTCATGACCGTTAACTTTTTTGAGGAAAGCCCGGCAACCTACAACTAAGATTATTCGAAATTGTTTAAAATTTGAAAAATTTTATTAATAAAAAACTTAAACTAACAATATTTAGATGATTATTTATGTTCCTCGAAATAAAAGAGTTTATAAAGAAGCTAATACAGGCTTCATTTTAGATCATTTTAGCTTAAAACTTGAATTATTTTGTTTTCATTTCAAAAATTTATTTTCGAAAATTCAAAATCATTTCGAAAATTTTCGAAAACATTTAAAATTTTTTCTAACGGTCAAAATTTCGAGTGAAACTACCAAGGTTTTAATTTTCATTTTTCAACTTAAAATTTAGATCACAAAACATGCAAAAATATTTTATGCTTTAGCAGAAAATAAATGAAAGCTGTGTGAAATGAATATGTAATTAAAAATATTATAGAAAAGAAAGAAATTCTTAAATTCATCTAACACGAAATTCAATTGTGTAAAATTTCTAATCTCGTTCTAGTTTTCACTTCTATTCATGTTATAGGAATTAAGTGTTTGGCATGTATAAATATTTTTTGGAAATTTAAAACACGAGTGCTATAGGGCGTTATTATCATTAAATGAAAGGGCGTTGAGCTACGAATTTTCTTGTTCCGCCTTAAGACAATTTTTTTTCTTATAATTACTCACGACCTGAAGTGTTGATAGATAATTTTTTCTTTTCTACCTCAATATCCATAGACGAGTCAAGTTGTTTGTTTGGAATGCATTTTTAATTATTTGCAACAGCAACAACAGCAGCTGACATCTATCTTCTATGTATATGTGTGTCAGTCAACCATTTAAAGCTTATTAAATATTAAATACTAAGAAGATAAGAAGAAAGTGCAAAAAAAATGTTGCCTATGTGTGTTTAAGAGAAAATTTTCTTCTATTTGTTTTTCTCTTTTTACATTATTGTAAATATTTAATGTCACTTTTACAAGTTCTTTTAAAGGCATGGCTAGTGACATTTCAATAGATTGTGGTTGATTTTCATAGTCTTACTTTGTGAGAAAAACATAAATTCTTCATTTCCAACAAGGTCTAAGAACTTTTTTGAATTTTTTATACCAAGTCTTCTTAAATCAGCTTCTTTTGCTTGAAAGATTAGTTCAAATTTGTAAAAGTAGAATCTACTTAGTACCTTTTGGCTACTTTCTACAGTAACTTTTAGTCAATTGCTACTTTTTGAGAAGTAGCTACAGCCTACGAACCAGTAGTTTAACAACTATGCATTAATACATATACACTTCTTTAGTCAGGATCAGTCCTTGTTGAAAATATTTTAAAAATTTTCTTCTATTTCAACCTTAAACAATGACAAATGCATTTTTAAATGCTTATTTATCAGATTTGTGCTAATTTCAATAAGAATTGTTAAGCAAATAGTGAAATTTTGATAAAAGAAATTTCTGAATTTTTGTTTTTGTTTACATTTTGAATTGAAATCTTTCGTAATCCTTCGTAAATTTCGTAATCTTACGAAAACCTTCTTAATTTTTCGTATAAGTTGACACTACCTCGCAATTTCCCCTGAAAAACTCTTGAAAATCCACTAAAATTTTTAAAAATCCAAAGCATTTTTGTTCCTACATTTTGCTATAAATTAAAAAAGAAATCAATGAGTTAGTGTTCAAAATGAATTAAAAACATTGATTTAGCAAATATTTATCTAAATTAACGCAAAAAAATTCGAAAAACAAAAAATTTCCAATTTGTTCGCATGGGAACAATTGAATATTTTTAACGGTAAATCTTAATTTAAAATAAGTACCAAAAATGCGCGTCAATTTAAATTAAGTACCAAAACGGTCTGTTTTACCCCCTAGGATTAAAGTTTATCCATAAAATTAGAGATTTTAACAAAACTCAAAAAAAATTATAGTAAACATAAAGAGTTCTCAGATCTTGAATTCCAACCAATTGCATGAATAAAAAATGACTCTAATCTTCAATCGAGAAATAATGAAAAATGTTGAACTTGTTATTTTCAATTTGTTTTGCTTCTCTTTCATGCATATTCAAAAAAAATACTTTAATCACACTCGATCGAGAGAGAAATTGGTTGCATTCGTTTATGAAAAAAAATTTATAAAATAATGTAGTTGATCTAACGGAATTTTGTTTCGCTTTTTTTTTATACAATATAATTACATATATGTTGAGAAAAGAGATTTTTCTTTTAAAAAATAGCTTAAATTTGTTAATGAAAATACAAGTACTTAGTAATCAATGCTAGTTGTTTACAAGACAAGCATTGAAATCTTTTCTTTTCTCTATTCGCCCTAAACGATTGTTTTATGCATCATTATGTTGATTATAATGAACTAAATTGAATTTGAAAGAGAGAAAATAATTAAAGTTTCGGTCAAGGCCTGAAAACTCTTTGATTTTTTGTAGAACTTCAATAAAGCATATTTGGCTTAAATCATGACTATTTCTGTTTTATTCAACTTTAATAATCTTCAACAAAATGAATTTTTTGATTAAACAATCGAAATCAAAGTGTTTTCAAGATTTGGTATCGACACTTGTTTGAATACTTGACTTTTATGAGCAAGTTGCTTGCAAGTTGACTTACTTGAAAATGTTTCGAATTTATTCAGATTTAAATTATTTCAGTCAAATTTATGGCATAAATCTATGAAAGTCAATGATTTTTAAATTTGATCAAGAATTGACTGAATTAAACAAAATTTAAATGAATTAGAGAATTTTTTTCATTCAGATTATATTTAATTCGGTCATTTCTTAATCAAATTTAAGTATCATTGATTTTATTATAAATTTGCCAAAATTTTGACTAATTTAAATAAAAGCTGAATGATTTAGATATATTATCGAATAAGTCAACTTGCATAATGCAAGATGAAATAACTTGAACGAAATGTGGCCAAATGTAATCAAATGTGACAAAAACATTAGTTATTTTGCTTTGTAAAAAAATATACATATAAGTCAATGTCAGTATACATGCAAGTACCAAACCCTAAAAAAAAGTAAAGTTCGGCATTATGCAAATAAGAAAAAGAATTATGTGCCTTATTTTACTTCTTCTTATTCATTTTTATATGGAAAAATCAATAAAAATAAGAAAATTATGCCCACAATTTTTCTTCTTATCTGCATAATGCCAAACCCTAGAAAAAAGTCAAAAAAAGTTGAAAATTTCTCTTTTTTACTTCCCACGCTTCAAATTTTTCATATTTTTAAACACTTCCTTCATCGCAATTATTAGTGCATGCTTCGTTTACATTTTAATGCGTAATTAGCACACAACAAGCGAATGCAATCATGTTACAGATCTTGTTAAAATTTAACATTGAACAAAAATTCATTTTTTTGGCTGAAATTACATGCACAAAGAAAGAAGAAAAAGTTGTTCTGTTTACAATAATCTTGACATGTGTTTGCGACTATTATGGCTTCCATACACAGAAAAGTTAGGTAGCATATACATTATATTCGTGTTACAAGAGAAATAATACACAATAAGAGTGTAAAGATCCATTCATGAGTGAAATAATGAAAATTCTCATCATCATCGGCCTCTCTTTACCTCTTTTTAACGCTTTTTGAACAATTTCGGTTACATTAACAATCACAAAAAATACAATTGAATTAAATAATGAACTTTCTGTCTAATGCACAATTTTGACATAAATTTTAATCGTTTTTATGAGCAGGAATTTGATAATTAATGAAAATAATCAAAATTTCACGTCAAATACTCAAAACAATTAAAAACAATGAGAAAAGAGGAAAGAAAAAGAAAGAAGAGAAGAGAAATTAATTGAATTCCATCAATTTTAAAGCCGCTCTAATGAATTTTGATGAACTGTGAAAATTTCTTGTACAACAAATAATGCTGAAAAAAATCAATTAATCTCAATTTCATTAAATGATTTATGTTGCGATGGCCCATGAAATTTAATTAATATGTCAATTTACAGTGTACATGATCGTGTTTCACTGTCGTTATCATGTGACGAATTTTGTAAATAACTAAAGAAATCGAAACATTTCAAGCTTTTACAAACAGAGTTGTTGAACTACTGGTCCGTGGCAGTAACCACTGACTACTTTTTTGAAAACAGATTTTGGCTATTGTAGTAAAAATACTATGGAAAGTAGCCAAAAGCTACAAAGTAGAATCTACTGGGAAGTGATCTTAGAAACCGGACACTTTTTATGACTTCATTCAAATTTATTGTTCTCAAAAACTAAAAAGATAATTAATAAACGGCAAAAAGTATAGTATTTGTAACATTATTGAACAGTTTTTAGGCATATTCTGAATACCATTCGCTTTTAATAAATATTTTTAATTTGTCTTCCAAAATTTTTTTGGACAAAAAAGTCCACGAGCACTTTTAGCTATTAAAAAACATTGGACAAAAATCTTTCTTGTAATAAAAATTAAGTTTCTTTTAAGTGTTTTGTAAAGAACTGAAAGCAGAACTGAATTATCTTCTGTAATTAAGAAATTATAAGCAAACAAATTCATTGTCTCAAATATGGAGACTTTTTCAAAAATGGCTCGTTCCCGAAAACTCCTTCATCAATCGAAATGATTCATATGACATTCGATTTATCTTATAATGAGCTACAAAATGACACACATCAAAAGCTATTTCGAGTTTTATTCAATTTCCATACATTTTCTGAAAATCTTTTATTTACATCATGGCGAAAATGTAAACAAAGAAATTCACCAATTTTCTTTCGTTCAAATCATTCTCCTGGATTTGAATTATAACGGCTAAATCTCGGATAAAAACGCGCGACATTTTTTGTATGCGCAACAAAACACGAGAAACAAAACACAAGTTGCATGTGAAATGAAATTTGATAAAATTTTCAACTATTTCAATATTTCGTAGATTAGTTTGATAGAGCATCAAATTTACAATGATTCTGTGCTTATAACTTGTAATATCATGAAATATTAGCTTTGAAAATTGAATTTTTCTAAAATTTTGTTTGTTTACTTTTAAATGTTCAAACAATAAACAAATGTCATATGTTGCGCACAATCAAAAAATTTGAAATTTCGATTTTAAACAAGGGAGAAGAACTCTATCGAAAAATCTAACAAATTAACAAAAAATTTGTGTTAGTTTCATAGAATATTTTTGAGTTTCAATGGTTACTCTGTTTTCACCATCAACCCTTTGATTTTAAAGAATTTTATTTGATTCAAATAATCAAATGAAATTGCTTGTTTTTTGGCATTTTTCAAATACTATTAGACTAATATGAAAATAGAACTGAAATCAATGAAAGCTATTAAATGGCTTATGAACTGATGCGCAACAAAAAACAATTCTTATTAGTTATCTACCTTTGGATTGATTTTAATTATTTCTCATAATTAATATTCTCTCTTCATATAAAATTGTGGAAATGTCATTCAGTTAATTCGGTCATATAAAGAAGAAGACAATGAATAGCGAAAAGAAATGAAATCAAATTTGCCTTTTTGATGAAAGAAAGGCGAGAAGGAAAAATGTGTCAATGAATAACTATCAAAAAATTGGCAAATTGACGTCAAAATGAGATTTGTATGTAGGCAATTGGTTATTGAGATATTGAATTACAATTGCTATGCAGGAAACAACTTGATAGGTGATGAAAAAAGGCAAAAAATTTTATTATTTTGACAGAATTCATTGCTCACTGGAATTCAAATTATTTACACACCACACTTTTCCAATTATTCGCTGTGTTATGACCTTTTTTTAGAGAGACATTGCTTTGTTAACGATCTATGATTAATTTTATGTGACCTCCATGACCTCATGCTGTTTATGTTACTTGCAAGTAATAAAATAAATTTTTTTTTACTCTTTCTTTACAGATTATAAAAAAGATAAAAGCTCCCATCTAAAAAATGTGGAGCTCAACGAAAGGTCCAACGACGCGGCGATGGGACTTGTTTGTCTTCATTTTAGTTATAATAACTTTAAATTTTAAGGTGAGTAATAAATGATAATGGCAAGCAAAAAATCTCTCCAATCAACTTTCGTTTTCTACAAGCAAATCAAGTTTTTTTTTATATAAAGCGGCTAGAAATTGCAAATTTGTGGGCAGTAAACTGTAACCGTAATTAACTGTATGTAGAATGTTGACATCTTTTCAATTTCGCTGCTTGCTCTCTATGACAATATAAACTCACTTGACTTGAACGACAAGTTTTTGCTGCTTGTTTGTTGCTGCTGAAAAAAGCGAAATTTCTTTTAATTGATAAAGATCTCACTGTGATATCATAATAAATTTTCATTACGGTGCGGTTGATAATTAGGAGGAAAAAAGAGTATGTTATGATGCCTTTGAGGCATTATATCAAGAATTTTTTAAGTGTGCGACACAAATTTAATAAAAATCAAAAATTATTGCTCTCGTGAATTTGGTAATTTTAGTAATTTCATGAAAGCATAAAAAAGAATCAATAAAAAAATTTTATAATTCTAATAATTACTTTTAATAGCATAAATATTACAAGACAAAGTATCAATTTTATGATAAAAAAATTTTCACTCATCACAGATTGATTTAAGTGTGCTTTTATGAAAAACAGGAATTGCACTTCAACATTCCATTTGCATTTACACTTTCAATAAATTATTGCACAGATAATAATATGCAGAGATATAAAGAATGTTGGAGGAAAAAAGTGAAAGTTGTTGATAAATTCTTTGATTTTCACTTGGGGAAAATCACTTGTGCAAAGCGTGACAATTTTTTTAATGTGCATCGATGCATGAACAATTAAAATTTTTGACTATTTCAATATTTGAAAATTTATTTTCATAGAACATTGAATTTTCAATAATTCTGTACTTAAATATTGTAATTTCCTAAAATACTAGCTTTGAAAAGCAATAAACAAATGTGATATGTTGCGTGAAAACAAAAATAACAAAAATCAATAACTTTCACTGTTAGTGACGTGCTAAAAACGCATTTTTCTGTATTGGATAGGCTTTTTCCTTTCGGGAATATTCCCGGGAATTCCCGACTTCGGGAATGACTCCATACAAATTCAAACATTCTTGAAAATTTTTGTAGAAATTATTCAAATTTTCGAGTAATTGAAAATATTTTCATTTATTTTCTTAAATAATGAATAAAAACACAATAAAAACACAAAATCAGCCATTTTTAGTGACATTTACAAAATTTTTTATGAAATTTATTTTACTTTAAATCTTATGAAAGCAATAAAATGAGCAGTAATAATTAAGTAAATTATATTAAATATGTAAAAATTCAATGTTTTTAAAAATATTTTTAAAAAGTTTTGGCTGTTTTCATAGTGTTTTTGATTCATTCCCGTTCCTGTTCCCGTTCCCGGAAAACTCAATTCCCGGGAATTGGAAAAAGCCTAGTATTGGATTTCAGTTTAACAGAATTTCATTTTTGTAATTTTGAAACTTTCCCTTAGCTTAAAATAATCTTAACTGCAGTTTCTGGATTACTAGAATGTTCATTGCTGCCTGTAATTCATTTTTGATATATATTTTTTGTAAATTTCATAACTTTTTTGAAAGATAAAAAATGGTTAAAAGAAACAGATAAATGAAAAACTGTTCTGGTAAAGACTAATTAGGAAGACAGAAGGACAATTCCACTTTTATCCATATAGAAAGAAAGATGCGCTAAAAATTAAATTTTAAAGAAAGTCACTTAATTTAAATGCATTCATTATACATAGAAATGTTTAATCATTGGTATTGTTTAAAATTTTATTAGAAAAAAGAAATAAAATTAATCAAATCTATTATGTGGTTTTAGAAATGTAGCGATAAAGGCCAGTTCGCGTTGTGCAAGTGATTTGTTTAGAAATTTCAATTTTATGTTGTTTTGTGATTTATTTTTAATTATCACATTTTTAGAAATTATGTAGCACGCGAAAATTAAATTTAAAGAAATAATTGTTCTTTATCTTATAAAATTAAAATTCACGAGCACATTTTTCTTTAAGTCTGGCGTCGAAATTAATTTTTTAATTTTTATCACTTTAAACTATAATTATTCATAAATATTCATTATATCTTAATTCAATATTCACTTGGACATTCTTTAACACTAAAATAATAAATTAAATTGTTCATTTTTCACTAAAATTAATTATTTTTATTCGGAGCACTGATTCAAACTTACATAAATTGTTTATTATTTTTTTTGAACTCTTATATTATTTGAATTTACTACTACCGTTACAATTAAATTAAAATTTAAAGAAATAAAATAAGAAAAATTGTTTTATTTCTGGTGTTTATTAATTTCTTCAAAAATGAAAAATAATTTTATTTTGACATAATCTTTCTTATTCTTACTTCTTATAAAATTTTCTCATGATCATCATCAAAATCCATCAATCTTTTTTACTCAAACGTATTATAAGAATTTAATGAGTATATCATATAGCCACCTTCCACCTCTTCCTCTAATGATTCTATAATTTCCTCTCTAATTCACATCTGCAGACAGTCTCGAGCAAAAAAAAAAGCAACTTGCGGGCCTATTAAACATTCTTTTAATAATTAGTCTGTTATATCAGCTGTTGATAATGAGGTCGAAGTCTAATACTCATAATCAATGTTTATGCGCGCATAAGAGATAATTAATCTGCGAAGTTAGAAGAAAATGCAAACGATTAAGAAGAGAAGAAGGTAATTTAAAGATTCAGTGAATTGTAGTTGAAGAAATTCTCGGCAAAATGTTTCAAATTTTTTTTTCGCTTTTACCGTTTTCCTTTTCAAAACAACTTCATAAAAAAATTTCTCATATGCCACACATCACCGAATTACACACAAGTATTGCGAGGGAAAAATCATCGAGTCAGTGAAACTATGTCAGCAGCGGTTTTTTCATTTCCACCTCAATTGCTATGCTGCTCTGCTTTGAAAATAATAATCATCTTATAAAAAAGAGAAGCTTTAAAAATTCACAATATTTTCTCAAGTTTTTTCGTTAATGCAAAAATAAAATCATTCATTCATGAATATGTCTGCAATTAATTAGTGGAAGTAATAAAAGTCAATGAAAAAATAGTTTAGTAGAGTAAAAATAAGTTTTTTTTGACTAATTGCTAGCTAAATGAGATCTGCTTGTACGCACGCAATGCAGCGCGTCTCTATTAAGAAAAAATAATGTTTCGGCATCGTTAAGAAAAAATGGAAGTGAAAATTTGTTACGAAGAAAAAGCGTTTAATTAAAATAAAGAAAGATGTACATGTGAAGAAGTTATAAACAGATGTGATGAGATAAAAATTTTTTAAGTAAACAGCCGGTGCTTTGCTTGCATGTTCATTGAGCAAAAGCAGCAGGTAACAATTAAGAATTGAATTTTTCTTTATTTCTAATCTTCTCATCATTTATCACACTTGCTTTACAACAAAAATTTCTTTTAAGACTTGCAGTTAGTAAAAATGCAGTTATGATCATGCAAATGAGAATAATTTAGTAGTTCAAGTTAAGAGAGAAATTTTATTTCTATATGCAAATTAAATTGCATTTCCTTTAACTATAATTGTGTTTTGATTTCCTGAATTTAATTGCGTTAGTTTCATTGATTTTAAATGTGGATTAGAGAATTAAATTTATGTCTGTCTTCTTATGTTGTAGAAAATATAATTATTAAAGATGAAAATAAATAGATAATATTACTGTAAATCTTAGGAAAAGATAATTCAGTAAAAAAGAGTTCAAAATGGATTTTAAAAAGTTAAATATCTAGAAGAATTGCAAATTTTAAAATAAATTTTAAGTATAAAAATTACAAACTAAGAGAAAAATCTAGTTTCAAATCTTGTAAAATTAATAGTAATGTCGAGAGCAAGTGCGGCACGTATGTCTCTTTTTTCGTAATTTCCGAAAGGATGTTAGCTTCTACGAAAGATTTTTTTATTTTTTTGTGAACTTGAGAATTTTTTGTAAATTTAAACCGTGAATTTCAGCTAATTTTCAGTTATTTTTATTAACGAGCAGAAAAAATTTTATTTTTAAAAAGTTAATTTTCATACAACAAGTTTTTTGATTTTGATTACTCATTTTCTATTCTTCTAAGAAATTGCTTAAAGTTTTTCTCAAGGGGATGGACACGGTGGCAAAAGGGCGAAAAAATCTAAAAAGGCCGAAAAATTTCGTCCCTTTTTATAATCTTTTCGTTGAAACTTTTGAGAACGCAATTTCAAATCTTGATTTTAACAAAAAAATTTTTGCTCTCTTTTACATATTCTTAATGTTTATAGCACTTTTTTTGTATTATTAATCAAAATATATCAAAAGAGACAGAAAATTCAATGTTGAAAAAGAAAAAAATAAACTTTTGGTATGAAAATGGCGAAAAAAATTTTCCAAGTTTTCGCCATCGTGTCCATCCCTTTGGTTTTTCTCTTATTTCATATTAGTCTGAAACTGTTTGGTTTCAAAAAACCAATTTTAGTCGATTAAAATTTTTAACAACTAAAATTTAGTCGATTAGTGTTTTATTTTCAATCGACTAAAAATTAGTTGAATTATAGTTAGTCCAAAAACGGTTTCGGACTCTGTTTCATATTAAAACAGTGACAAATGTTTTTTTTTATAACTTATTTATTCTATTTCTGCTGGACAAGTATAAAAAAATTCAAACTATAAAATTAAATAAAAGTATAAAATATACAAACTTAAATGTACGGTTAGATATCAAATCTTGCAAATTAATAATTGATAATCTTATATCAAGTGAATTTTGTTTTCTTTTGCAGCAATTTCTTTAAACAATTTTTTTCCAAAATTTATTTATTCATCAACAATCTAACAAATTTAATTTTTGAAAAACATGACAAATGACACTAATCGAGGTTAAAAAGTGTTAGTTTGAAATTTATTGTTTTAGAATCACTTCCATGCAAAATAAAAGCGAATAAAAAAATACTTTAAGTATGAGAAAATCCACGCACAATCTCTTTAAATGGAGTAAATAAACGTAAAGAATAAAAGAATGAGCTTTTAAGTAATTGACCAAAAACAATGGCAGTAAGCGATGCGGTCTGTTGCTTCAAACAAAATCGTTGATGCCGGTTTGTTTGTTAAATTAATCATATTTGAACTTTGTTTTTACGCTTATTGTTGTTATAAAAAAGATAAAAATATGAAGATAAACAATAGAAAAATGATTAATTAGAAAATTTTTATTGAGTTTTAAGAATGGCTGAAACTCACATAAGTGACTCTTACTAGTCTTTCTTTGAAGAAATTAATTTTAATTATACATAATTAAGACACACAAAAAAAAAGTTTGAAAGCAAAGAAGAAATCTTATTGTTACCTGTGGTGAGCACAAGTGGCTTCCAATCGATCTCAATTTAATTATTTACTCTATGTATACTTATTGATTTGATGAAATAAATCTTCATCTAAGAAATGAAATTGATGTTGGAGAAAATTAGTTTAATGGCACAATCGATCAACAACATTCTCTTAGTTTGCTGCCATTTAAACAACAGAAGAAATTATCATCAATTCATCTCATTTTTTTTTTTGTATTTCAGTTAAATTTAGTGTCAGCAGGGAATGAGCTATGGCCGTCAGAAAGGCCTAAAGGAATGCCAAATATAGTTTCATTAGAAGTCATGTGTGCAAAGGACCACATGGACGTTCATTTAACATTTTCTCATCCATTCGAGGGCATTGTGAGCTCAAAAGGTATGAAAGACAAATTTCCAATTAAGCTCAACATAATTTTTCTTCTTTTATCTTAGGTCAACATAGTGATCCTCGTTGCATTTATGTGCCACCGTCATCTGGAAAGACATTCTTCTCATTCCGTATTGCGTACTCACGTTGCGGAACAAAACCTGATTTAAATGGACAATTTTATGAAAATACGGTAAACATGAATGTACAGAGAGAGTAAGAAAGAGAAAGAGAAGTCGATAAATAATCTTTCAAGCTTATTTATGATTCGATTAACTTAACTTCACCTCTTACAAATTCTTCTCTTTTTTCGTCTATTTTTCTTTTAAAGGCAAAGACACTCGATTAGTATTCGATAAATATGTCTTTATTGTACAAATTAAAGTTAAATATATCTCGATATTCTTAAAATAATAACAATATTTCGCAATTTCTTAGAAAATTGCAAATTTCTTTAAAAACTCTAGAATTAAGCAAGAATTTGTATTTATACTATTTGTATCTGCATAGTTTGAACTTATTTCTTATGCTTTATTACTAATTTAAGTAGTTTTATGCAAGATATGATGAGATTTAAATGATTTTCTATTTATGAAAAAATGTTAACAAACATTTCTTAGAAAATGTAAACAAACAATTATTGAAAACATAAAGAATTTTCCGTTAAAAATTCGTTACAAAGATTTTAATTTCTGAGAAATTTACAAATACAATTTAGATTATTTACTATATTCAAAAAGAATCACTAAAGAAAGATTTAAAATGCTAAAGCAATCAAGTTTAAAGCAGTAATTATCAACAAAAACAATAAAATAAAAATTTTAGCGCGTTTTACTCAAAGAAAATTTGGAATTTTTCGTAGCGAAATGCGCTAATTCAAATTCAAATTTTAAATAAAATAACCGTCAACTTTTGTATAAATTACAATTGATCAGAGTGTCTTAGCCTTTCCTCTTACTTGCAACAATGTTAATTCTTGTTTTTATTCCTATCAGGTTGTTGTTCAATATGACAAAGACTTACTTGAAGTCTGGGATGAAGCAAAAAGATTGCGATGCGAATGGTTCAATGACTATGAGAAAACAGCTTCAAAGCCGCCGATGGTTATTGCCGATCTCGATGTAATTCAACTGGATTTCAGAGGTACGTGATTATTTACAGCTTGTCATTACTATTTACAATTGTTTGACATACATTGTAGGAGATAATGTCGATTGCTGGATGGAAATTCAACATGGTAAAGGTCCATGGGCACCACCTGTTTCTGGCATTGTTCCACTTGGCTCTACACTTACACTTGTTGTTGCTATCAATGATTTTAAAGGTATTTAGATTACATTAAATCATTTTTACTGTCAATTATTGAACTTTTTCTTCTTTTTAGGTGAATTTGATATGAGAGTAAAATCTTGTGCTGCATCAGATGGTGCTGGTCATGTTATAAAACTTTCTGATGAATTTGGTTGTGTATTAAGACCAAAAATGATTTCGAAATTTCTCAAAGCTCGAGCACCAGATGAACGTGCTACTGTCATCACTTATGCTTTCTTCCATGCATTCAAATTTCCTGATGCTTTGAGTGTTCATATTAAATGTAAAGTTGAAATTTGTCGTCATGGTTGTTTGGATCATTGTCAGACAAGTGGAGTACC
>JACWBX010003599.1:0-21665 GCA_014622435.1 Polypedilum pembai
GTATAAGCTGCATTTTCTATACAAAAATGCGCTAAAAAATGTCAATACAAATATCAAAATCAATGAAATTAATTGTTTGCAATGAATTATAAAACAGCTATTCATTCTTTTTATCCTATGATGATTAAACTATATTGACTTTAGTGTTAAAGTCAAAGTTGAAAATTAAATAAAAATAATTTTCTTTTCTTCATTGTTTAAACGTATATGTAGTACGGCGTCTCTCATGCAATTATAATTCGATTTTCACAATAACATCAATGTCACATCGTTCATTCACTCGAAGAGAGAAAGATAAAATTTCCAATCTTATTTGAAAGTACAAAAGAAAAGAAAAAGAGTTTATTGAACGTTGTTTATTGAAAAATAAAATTTGGATAAATTGAGGTGTCGCATGTGGCGTTTCGGTGGAAACGAAAGATATGTTTATGATTGAAAGCATTTAGACGCCCAAATTCAATACAAAAAAATATTATTGGGCGACTGTAAGGTAAATTTGACTGATTTCAGTCACGTAGAGATTTATATACTTAAATTTTATTATGTATGTAAGATAGCGGCCTATGCTTGTCTCTTTAAATCTTGACATTTATGTTTACTTCATAAAATGATTCTCTTCTTAGAACTTCATCGATAATTTATTCATAAGAAATCTTAATCGAATGCGTAAAAGTGAATTTTCTATTTATCTTTCTATCATAGCTTTTCACGTGTCATGCCGTTGTTTCTCAACAATTCGTGTCTTTAGCAATCCCTCATATTTACAACCCTAAATTATAGTGTTATAAAAAGCTCATATTTGTATCATATATCTATAGAATGGTTTCATTCATGTTTATATTTAACTCGATTAAAGAGTTGAGTTTGTTATTGTTTGTTTTCGAAATAGCACAATAAATGACTTTCTCTCTGTCACACTCATTCATTTTCACAATAATCAACTTATTAAATTAGACAAGCGAGAGAGAGAGAGTATGAGAGCAGTGGTCGATCTGATTTGCGTCACAATAAATTTTACAACTGAGTCAATCAAAAGCAATTGATTATCTGTACGCGTCATTATTTTCTCGTCAAAAGCATCTCTTCAATTTTAAGTACCATTTCTTCGTCTTCTTCTTCTTTTTTTTCACAATGCACACGTGCCTATAATATGATGAACAATATGATAAATATTATTTACATTAATAGGAAGTAGTCGCTATCCTTATAATGAAAATTCGAGCTCAGATTCAGAAGAGGAAATTCTTAGACGTTTAAAATTGCAACAATCAATAAGTTTACAAAGTGGCCAAAGTTTTGTCTCGTCAAAATATGAAAAATACGGTGGATTCAGTAGCCCAATAAATAATCTTGAAGGCTTTCAGCCGATTCTTTCACTAGACGTGCCATCATCAACGAAAATAGTTAAACATAATAGATACAACAATAATAATAATAATAACAATAATATTAATCTAAATAATAATCAGCATCGATATCAGAGACAACAAAGTAGGGATTTATTAGGACAAGCAGAGCGAGGTAAAATTGGTAACTCGCACTCAAGTAGTGAATGCAGTTCAAATAGTTCTGTAGAAGCTTCTGTTGAAAGCAACATGGGTCTTATAAGTCATGAAAGAAAAGGTAAGCTTATGATTTACATAAAATTTCAATTCTTTTGTACAAAATTAAAATATTATTTAGATCGAAAACAAATAAATCCAATTTTGGAGAGAGTTAACGGACAAGAAGATAGACGAAATAGTGGAAGTAAAACAGGAAGATTGAGTGTCACTCATCAAGATAGCTTAGAGGACGTTCCCGATATCAACAGCAACAACCAAGACGTAAGACAATTAATCGCGTCATTATTATTTTTTCATTCTGATTGTTCATTCATTTGCATAGTGCATAGTTGATGTCATGCAAGAGCCTCTATTCGATACGAGTGATTTAAAGTCGATTAAATCTGATTATGATGTTAATCTGCAAAGTCCAACAACCTCAATGATTGAACGAAGTGGTTGCTTCATAGAATTAGCTCTTCTCTACGATGCACCAATGCGAAAAATGACTGTTCATGTGCTGCAATGTCGTGGTGTACCAACAACACGTGAAAAAGCTAATTCAACTACGCATTCACAAGTACGATTACTTATGTTACCTAGTAAAAAGCAAAAGCACAAAACTAAAATTCGTTGCGGTGAAAATCCTCAATTCATGGAAAGGTAAATATTGATGAAAGGAAAATTACACAAATAAATTAATCATTTTGCGTGTCATTACGTTTCAGTTTTCTTCTTCATCGTGTCAATCCAGAAGAGGTAAATTCAATGGGACTACGAGTACGTGTCTATGGATGTGAAAGAATGCGTCGTGAACGATTAATTGGCGAAACAATTGTCTCGTTTGCGTCGATTGATTTAGAATTGGAAACAAATTTGTGGTTGCCACTTGAACCACGAAATAGCTCAATTGTTAGTTTTCAATTTTTTTCTCTTTCTTCTTATAGAATATTAATGACTAATTTTTGTTTATTTGTAGCTAAGTGGCTCATCTAGTGATTTATTAAGTTTAGCGCGATCCGATAGTACGGGATCAACAACTTCCATGCAACAACATGGAGGAGTTCCAGAACTTTTAATAGGATTAGGATACAATGGCACAACTGGTCGTTTCACAGTAGAAATTGTGAAAGGCAGTCATTTTAGAAATTTGTCATTAGGAAAAGCACCTGATACATATGTCAAATTGTGTCTTGTGAGCAGTATGGGACAAGAAATTGCCCGAGCAAAAACATCGACTAAACGCGGTCAACCGAATCCCCTATTCAAAGAAACATTTGTTTTTCAAGTAAATATTCTGATTCATAAATTTGTTATTTGTGTATAAATTTTTAATTTATTCTAGGTCGCACTTTTCCAATTAAACGATGTCACCTTAATGATTTCGGTGTATTCGAAGAGAAATATGAAAAGAAATGAAATGGTTGGATGGTTTAGTTTGGGTTTAAATTCAAGTGGACCTGAAGAAGCACAACATTTCAATGACATGAGAGATGCTGCAAGTGTGAATGGTCAGGTTGGCAAATGTGATTTGATTGCGAGATGGCATGTTTTGGTGGATTCCTGATTTAACTAGCAGAGGTCTTCACCACGAAGGCACAGTATATCGCATTTCATGAAAAGGTTATCAAGAGATGGTGCTTTAGCATTGAGTGGCAAGAAACTTGATGATTCTTGCACAGTCGATGTGGATATTTGCGATCAATTGCCAGGTGATGATCTCAATTTTGTTTAGTTTTTTTTTTTATCATAACTCAATTATTCAATGCTTTAGTCATAAAACATCAAAAAAAGTTCATTTACTTTCAAGAAAAAAATGTGATACAAAAAAAATTAACAAAGAAAATTTTCCTCTTTAATTATCAAAAGAATTTGCATGAAACGCTTCTCATTTGTGTCTAATTTTCAAACAAAACGCATATATGCAGAGTATGAGAAATTTTTTGAAGTCACAGAAGATGTGAGAGAAAAGAGAAAAAAAAATATTGAAAAAGTTTCATCTTTTTCACAATTTTTTTTAAAAACACACGCACAATGTTTAAGGAACTTTGACGAATATAAATGTATTGATTGCTACAATTTAAAGGAAGAAAATTGTCTATTCTTTTCAATTAAAAATTTATTGAGGAGAAAGAAAAGAAAGGAATATTTTTCGTCAGTTGTTCCATGACAGTACCAAAAAAATGAATCTATAGGAATCTAATTATATAACACAAAAATTAAATTATATACGAAGAGTTTGAAAATGCAGAAAAATTATATGAATAAAGCCAAAGCTAAATGAAATTTTAAAGAAAGAAAAATCTAGATAAGTAATTTTTGAGGAAAAAAGCTTCTTATAGTTTGTTTCATATGCATATCAACGATATATTTTATATAAAAAATGACAATTTGGTTAAAACAATTGGAACCATATAAATTTATTTAAAAATAATTTTTTGACTAAAAAATATTTGTGGAATTTTATCCTCTTTTGTGTGAATGATGGCGTAAATTTTATGGTCAAAAAAAAATTAGAAAATTAAAATTC
Source organism: Polypedilum pembai (assembly GCA_014622435.1). Taxonomy (NCBI): domain Eukaryota; kingdom Metazoa; phylum Arthropoda; class Insecta; order Diptera; family Chironomidae; genus Polypedilum; species Polypedilum pembai. Next base: position 4,075 of record JACWBX010003599.1, read on the forward strand.
GAATTTTACAAAATGTTTTGCAATTTAATGAGTCTTGTATCAAGACTTAAAATTTTCAATTTCTTACGCCACATTCAAAATTTGTATTTGCCGTCATAAATTCCATTGAATATTTTTTTAGTCACAAAAATAATGCAAAAGAAATTGTTTGCAGTTAAGAAATCTATTTTAAAGACATTAAAAAATGGAAAGTTTCTCATTAAACATAAAAAGTGAATTCAAAAGTTTATAAAATGTTAACGTTAACACTAATATTATTAATGATAAGTAAAATAATTCTTTTTGTGAATAAATGAAAATTCTTTGAAAATGAACTTATAGAATACCGTTAAAATTATAGTAACAAAAAAAGATTATACAATAGTACAGAATCAAATGACGCACAGGATCAAAAACAAAATGATGTAATTTTTTTATTTCATTATTCACAAAAAGAATGATGCCATAATACATACACAAAAAATTGTAAGGCGTGTTTTAAATGAAAGTCTTCGATCGAAAGTCGAAGGAAAACGCGTCTTTTTGAAATTTTTGAGGAAAAAGAAAACGAATCGAATTTTCATTCATTTTACAAAAATTTAAAATGAAAAAGTAAATGATTGTCAATGTTAACCTTTTTTTCCTTATCGTTCTTTGTGGCTAGAAAAGAAATTTATGAACGTCCGTTAATTGTAAATTATATTCAGTTCTTTTTACACGTTTTATGAATGCTTTCATTTATGAAAAAGCTTCTTAATCTCTGGCCATCATTTACTAGAAAAAGAAAAATCTAAACAACAATTAATTTGTTGGTGCTTTGAATAATACAAGTATTACAAATCTTTAAGTACCTTTTAATTCCTCTTACACATTTAAAGTAAAAAATATATTTATATTTAATAAGAATATTTTTGTCTATTTTGTCCCTCTCACGATACAAACAGATGAAGAGAATGATGTTTAAAAAAATGCACAAATTATGTCTTTTTATACTCTTGGTAACAACAATTCGATGGAAAATTGTTGTAAATTGTTAATTTTTTGTCAAAAAATTGATGGACTTTAACTATAACTTATTCATGGTGGTGAATTAAAAATTGAAAAAAAAAAAAACAAAATTGCATGCAGGCAACAATCAAGAACAAAAAATTATATTAAATTGTTAAAAAATGATGAGAAAAAATATATTCTCTAATCTTCGCCTTTTCTTAAAAACATCCAATTCTATTGTGGAATTATAAAACAAAGAATACATTACAAATTAATCACGAAAAAATATTCTATCTTTCATTTCTTGATGTGATTTGAGACGGAAAATTTGAAATTAAAGAAGAAAAAAAAATTGATTTTTGTGACCCATGAAGAGATATGAAAGATATAAAACTCTCAGTGTGTGATTTTTACCAATTTTTAGATGTGATTTTTTGTTATAAACAATTCAAATTTAATTTCTGTCTGAACTCAGCGTTTAAATGATCAAGAAAGTGAAGATAAAAATAATCTTAATGAACGTAAATTGTCAATTTTTTATAATAAAAGAAATCTCAAAATAAAAAGAAAAACTTTCGAGTATCTCAAAAAAACAGCAAAAAAGTTTCTATTTTATTCTTGAAGGCTAGTAAGCATGTTCTATGATGCAATTATTTTTATTGCACCTTTCGAATATCTACTAACTCTCTATTTATTTATTAATCTTTACTTAAACCATGGTTAATTGTTAATACAACTTTTTTTCAAGAAAAAATTTAATATTTTATGTCATATGTTTTGCAATTACAATTTTTGATCATAACTATTGCATTTATTTTAAGCGTTAATGAAATGTTAAGGAATGCCATAGCAATAAATATTTTAGACGATTTAAACATCATCAAATATGTTTCGAGGTCGAGATGTGTTATCATCAAAGTCCGGTCTAAAGTTCACATCAGTAGAAACTCCAAATCTTGCATTAATCTCTTGTGTCAATGTTCTGCCATATTCTGGACTAAGGTCTTCCATATTTCCGTTTGTGTTATAACCAAAATTTCCAGTATTGCTGTCTTTTAACAATCCACGTCCGCCAACATTCTCTCGAAGTTGAAAATCTCGTCGTCTTGAGGCATTGTTTTCATTGCGTTGTTTTTTTCGTTTCTCACGCATGATCAAGTCACGGCCTTCGTTCACTAGTTCAGAAGAAATTTCATCGTTTGCCATAAATTGTTGAAACCCGAGTGCATTAAGGATTCTCGAACCGAGAGAAAACCAAGTTGCAGCACAAATTGCAACCTAAAAAAGAATTTTATCAGTTTAAGTCGGTAGATTTTTAATAGAAATGCTTACCATTAGCATAGGGAAGTAAATGTTGAAACCGTTTGCAATTATACCAAGTACATCCATATGTCCCATAATTTGTGTGTAATAAGTCTCTTGAATTCTCTGTCGAATAATGTGCGAATCCATATGCATGAGTCCGAGAAAGTTTAAGCACATCGGGGGTGTTAAGCGACATAAAAGCATTCCACTAAAAATCAAGCTGTGCTCATTCGTTTGATGATGAGGTGCAAGATAGTAAAGATTAAGAAATTTAATGCGAAAGATAGTAGAGTATGCACAATAGCAGAGATAGCAGAGTATGGCCATCGAAAATATCTCAATTGTTACAAAATCATAACTCTGTCGCGCTATATTGAGAATTAACGCAAAAATTGACAAGACTGGACTGGAACTAAAGAAAGTGAGTTCACTCCATACAACCATTATCGACATAATAGCTGTTGCGGCAGCAAGTAATTTTAGGAATGGTGATTTAATAACACACTCCCAATACCACTGGAGTGTTGGATGGCAATTGCGTTTTGAGCTGAGTTCATGTCTGAACGGCGGCGAAGAAAGAAAATTCATTTCTACATCCTCGAGGTAGAGAATTTTTTCAACTTGCACATTCCAGAGTGCTTCAGTCCTTTGCAGCACTTGCAATGACTTGATGACTTGTCGATGAAGTCGAATCAGAGCTTTTTCTGATGGAACTGAATTTGCTCCTGATTCACCACTCCTTACACTTCTTTTTGCTTTTTCCAGCAGTTCAGTTGGAACTTTTCTTAAAATTTCTTCAACACATGGACGAAGTTCGTGTTGTAATGGAACAATCAAATTGAGCGATTGCAGTGATTCTAAAACGTCTTCAGTGTTCTCTTCTGCTTCGGCTTTATCAGAGCTCAATTTTGATAGCTTAAAATATGCATGCTGAAGTGTAAAACCAGGCTTGGAGTTGTTGAAGAGACTTCGAGGCACTTCAACCATTGCGTAACCGAGCAACAGGACTAGAAGAAAAAGACCCCAAGTATTACTTGCTGATGATGCAATAGCTTTTAGCTTTGGCCAGTCTAAATAAACGCCCGGTTTAAGTGCAATATAAATGAGTAGTACGCCACAAATGAATAGATAAGTTCCATAATAAATTGCATTATCGATTAATGCTGACCGTAATTTTCCACGAACATTAAAATCGCCTGCTTTTAAATAACTTTGCATGAGAGGTAATATGATCCATGTAAGAAATTGTGAACTCCAGTAAATAATCCTCCACAAATTAGGAAAAACATCATCTGAGACCATTCCCCATGGTTGTTGACAATTGCTTGTGTTAGTTATATTACCAGTTTCTGAAGTTGCGTTGTTCGTAACGATACATTGACGGTATACAGTCTACAAATAAATTTTTATTATCATCAACAAAACATTAGTCATAAAGATTACATGAGTCACATAAAAAAATTTAAACTTACGGCTGTGATATCAAGAGGAATTGTGAATACAATAAGGAATGAGAATGACCATGCGATAACAACAGAAATAGAGACCATTATGTGTTGTCTCTGAATGTTTCCATAGCGATAAAGAAATCCGATGCTTAAGATAAATGCAAAACATACAGCGAATGCTAGCAAGTACATGGTGTTTTAAAGTTAAAACTTTTTTCTTCTTCTTGTTTTTTTCTATTTGCAAAAATTTTTCTTTATATTCTTGTAAAGTGCGTATTTGCGTTTTATGGTTCCTTTAACTCAGCAGTCTTTGCTTGTAACTGCTTTTGTGCTTCTAATTGCATCTTTTCCAGCTTCTCAAGTGTATAAGAGCGGATCGGTAGCAAGTGAGGCTTGCAAAATTGAAATTCTTCTTTCTTTTTTTCGTAAAATAGATTGCAGCTTTTCGGAAATATGAAACTAATTTCACGATCGCTAGACAAAGACATTTCACTTAAAAAATTGTATAATGTCGATGAACAGAGACTTATTTGTCTCTTTATTGATTTTTCACTTCTTTATCCTGCACTTGATGAAGAGAAAAAATTCAATATTGAATGCAAGTCGTATGTACGACAAATCAACTTGTGTTTCATTTAACCGACTTATGTAGATGTTGACGTAAAAAACATGTAAACAAAAAATATAGTGAATTGTTTTTTTGGATAATGGACAAGTTCTCATTGATATCTATTGGATTATTTTCAACAGCTGGAATATGTGCAGTAAGAAAAATGCTAAATTAAATTTACCAAAAAGATTTTCCCTTCAATATCTATCAAAAATGTCTCTAATACATTTTCCAAAAATTTTTCTTTAGATTATTTCACTTGCAAGCAGTGAATGGATTGTTGAAGTTGGAAATAATTCTAAATATGGATTGATGTGGTCATGTTTGACACTAGTGAACCGAAATCGTCAAATTTGTTACACACCTGTTCTCTCGCTGGAATGGCTCGTTACATTAATTTTAATTTTTCTTGGAATCATTTGTATTACGACAGTTGTCATACTTTTAATTGCAAGTCGTTGGGACAGAAATGTAATTTTTTATGCACGTTGGATTGGATTCGCAGCAATGGTTCTTTTTTGTTTAGCTGCTGTTATTTTCCCATTAGGATTTTACATTGAAGAAATCAATGGAGCTCAATTTCAACTGCCTAACAGTCATCAAGTTGGTATAAGTTATATTTTCTTCATATTGGCTCTTTGGATCACAGTTATATCAGAGCTTTTTGCTGGAAAAATTTGTTTACCACACTTTTAAAAGTGAGAAAAATAATCTCGGAATAATTAAATACTTAAGTATTGAGATGTATTGAGACATAATAATTATTAAATGAATTTTTTATTTCAAATTAGATCTTCAATTAAAATTGACTGATGATATATAAAGAAGTATGAGTCATTTAAATTTATGTCTCTCTCTTTGATACTTATTCTTATTAGACTAATTATTGTGTCAAGGTGAAGTGAAAAGAAGTGAGTGACATGATTCATGAGAATTTTTATTGCACGAAAAATAATGTTTGAATAATGTCGAATAATGTTTGTATACGTTATGGCAACAAATCCTGCACAATTAAATATTTTTAACTTCTCCAAAAATAACTTTTCTTATAAAGTCCATTCTCTACTGAATGTCAATAATATAATTTTGCATGCAAATTTTATTTCTCAGACGTCACAAAATGAATATCCGAGAAATGTTAGCAATTAATGAATCATTTTACATTTTACTTCATTTTGTATACAATATAATACCAAAGTATTTTTTATAAGCACTTATTTTTTGTAAGTGATAGTTTTGTGATTCCTTAAAGAATAATAAAATGAAATCAATTGAATACATTTTTTATTCCTTTGTGTTTGTAATCAATAATGCCGCTATGTTATACCCTTTCGTAAGATCAAGGAGACTGTAGTTGTTGAAGTCAAGGAAAGAGAGTCATTTAGTAAAAATGAGAGCTAATGAGTTTTAGATTGCAATAAAAAAAGAGAAAATCACAAGGTAATGAGCTTTCTAAAAGCTCAATTTGAAGCTTTGTATATATAGCACTAAGTGAGATGTCACCAAAAAAAAAGTGATAGAAAGGAAAATGATGAGGTAATATGTATTATCAACTGATATTATGTGCAAAAATAAAACAAAAACAAAAGATCGTTTAGTTTTAACATCTTTACTATTAAAGCTTTCAATTTCAATGACCCTCTCTCGCATACAACTACAATAAATTACATTAAAGAAATGAAAAAAACTGCAAACATAAAAAAATACTCATTTAGTTTTCTTGAATACTTTACCAACATTAACAATGAGAGAGCAATCAACAGTGGTATATTTTCATATTCCACGCTCGTTTATAACGAAAAGCAACAACGAAGTATTTAATGTGTTCGTACATAGACATAGGCAAGACGAAGTGCAAAAGAGTGTACAATGCTTACAACGCTGCTGCTGCTACAACCTGTTTGAAGTTTTTTCTGTTCGATTCCAGCAAGTTGATCAGTCTCTTTTAGTGTTTGACAAACTTTCGATCATCGAAGGTTTCACAGAAGTTTTTCTTTCATATCTTCGGTATTTCGTTTCTGCGGTTCGTGATCGCGTTTGATAAACTTTTTTTTTTCCTACAAAAAAAAAAATAAATAGATTATTAAGCAAATTCGCTAATCAGTTTCATTTCTCTTCTTTAAATAATCATTTCCAGATCAGTTGTGTAATCAATAAATTTGTGTAAATTTATCAAGAAAAGAAAAACAAATAAAATAATATATCAATTCGCACTTTATCTTGTTATTTGCTTATTTTTATATTTTTTTGGCACAAAATTGCAAAGTGTGAAAAGTGAGTGGAGAGAAATTAGTAAAATGAAATGAAAATAAGTAAAACAAATAACGTACGATTGATGTCAATTGGTTAACAATAATTCTTCAGGTCCGCTTGCATGTCATGATAAAGAAAGTGATTCGTTTCGATACACACTGACGTATAGTTGTGTGTTATACAAATAAATAATTTCATTCATTTGTTGTGAAAAAATAATTGTTATTTAATGGACAAAAAGCTAATAAATACTTATGTGAAGAATTGCGCGATTGGTGCACATTGAAGTTTTCAATTCATAAATATCATACCTATATGTAGTTTTTATTTTGATAAATGGGTGAAAATTCCGTTATGTTATTTAAAACACATGGAACGACAGAAAGAGAAAGAAAAAAAATCGCTTTTAACATACATCGAACCACTTCTCTCAACTCATTTGATTAGCAGCAGTCAATGTGTGTTTTTTACTACTACCTAAGTTGTAAGAGAGTAATAAAGATAAAAGAAAATCTCATTCATTCAGTAATTAAGAGATTGCATTGAAATTTAATTTCGTTCTCACGGAACCAAGAATATTTAGAGTTCACTATGCTAATTGATTGAATCTAAATTTGATCACGAATTAATTTATACATTCATGAAACAAAAGCTCATTTTCAGTTCCATGCGAATTTGACCCTTTAAAAAATGTTTCGTAATGATAATAGCTGATCTCTCTGTGTGTGCCATTGAAATAATCAATTAACGTGACACAATTCTTTTTTTACTCTCTTTATGTGTATCAAGGTACATTGCTCTCGCGAGTTGCAAAAATTGCACACAATTGACAATCAATAATTAATTTATTCCTCATTATTTCAATAATTGAAAATGGAATTAGGTTTGGCATTTTAAAATCGAAGTGCAAATTATCTCACTGTGTTATGTGAGTTGTGAATGTTTTACACAATTATAATATGGACATCATCTATGTGTGCATATACTTTTAATTTTTTTTTTTTCAAATATAAAAATATTTAACATCTTCATTTAAGTGCTACTAGGTAGTACGACATTTATGACAATAATTCCACTTGAATTTTGAACAAAAAAAAAATAAAATAAATATTATTGTATGGAACATTCTTTCTTTTTACTTTTAAGTACCTAATTGAGTAATTTATTAAGTAAAATACTAGTAATTTTCATGACTTACGACCTATAACATTAATGAATGACAAAAGGTCATGTAAAAATGTTATTGAAATTTGAAATACCCAAACTAATGAGCGATAATGTGCCGAGTATGATAATGAGTGCACCTATGATTTTTACAGTTTTCTATGTGTGATAAACAAACAAATGAATATTTCAAAGAATTTTTCATTGTCATAGAGCTTAGACTTTAACCTTCTTAATAAATCATCATCGAAGTGCTTGTGTGTTTGTTCATGTAACATTTAAAGAAAAAAAAATAGTGAAGAATATGAAGATGATGATAAAAATGTGAGCCTGAGCCTTACGGAAATCGTAAAAGACAAGATGGAATGACATATACTTGGGCATATTTAGAAGTAACAAAGTAATAAAAAAATAAAGAAGAACATCAACCTAAATCATGTATAGGTTTTATTATAAATATATTTTGACATTAATATTTAGCTTTAAAGCTTCGCGTGCAATGTTCAATTGCACAGATCTTTCGTGCGTTCTTCATCATCATCATTTCTACGCAAACCTGCATCATCTTAAAAGACATCTCGATGGTCATCATCACGATGAAAAGGATGATGACGAAGAAGAAGGTGAGTAAATAATTTACTTAATATTATATATGAATTGATCAAGCTGCTGTAAATGAAACAAAAGTCAAGACAACTAGCATGCGAGTCAATACTTGACCAAAATTATTGCATAATCATGTATGCAAAGAGTCATTGAAATCGTGTCATAAATGTTAATTCTTCAATATTAAGGTGACATTTAATTGTTTGTCTCTCCTCACTATTTTGTGTATGGCTCATGAGACTTTTTATTGTTTCACACCACACTGATCTACCCACAATCATAACTTTAATTGAAGCCTCATGGCAATATTGTACAGATACTTCGTGGCATACGAAAAATATTTTTCGAAAGTTTAAAAATCATTATTCAATACTTATTTTTCGATATCAAATAAACGAGCGTCACTTTATTGTTTGATTAACTTTTACACGAGTAAACTGAAAGGTAAACAACCTATTTTTACCTAATTTTCAAATATCATGAATTTTAATTTTTTTACAAATCAATTTCACTTAAAAAGGAGGAACATGAATTTTAAATTCCTTTAATAGTCATGATAACAATTATTAGCAATAATTTCATAGTAAAATCTCATCAATCTCAATTTATTTCAAAATGTGTCGAATAGCGACTTACTGATATGTGGGTAATTAGAAGTAATTAATTACAGCAGGAACCTCTGAATATAAGCTACTAAATATCCAATTAACAAATGTCATAAAGATTTATTTTCTAAAAAAACTTATGAAGTAATCATAAATTGAAAATTAATTTCTACAGCTTCTATCTAGTATTTGCATCCAAACTTAATTGAGATAGATAATTACATGTTTTTCTCAATTATCAATAAATTTATATTGAGTAACTCTTGTTAAATTAATAACATTTTTTTTTCTCCCGGCAGCGACTTTTGAAAGCCAATCAATTAATTATATTTTATTATATAGTGATTTTTCGATATTGTCAGAGAAGATTGACATCAACATAACCGATAAGTGAAAATTTTACAATTTAATTACATTTTCTAAGAAAGAAAACAATTTCCTTGAAATTCGCAATTATTGAGAAAGAAAATTTACATTAAAAATTGATGTTGAGCAAAAATATCAGGATAGAATATGAATCAAGCATTTTCTGATGCAAAACACAAAAAAAATTTTGGCACAACAAACAACATTTGTGAGTCGTTTAAAAATATTTTTGTCATTGAATTATTTCTTTAAATTGCATTTTAATTACCTAAAAAAGCAATTCAGGAAAGTGTTTTGATTTTTATCGCTGTTGCATTCTACCACTCATGCATTCGTACACAATGTCAATCATACTTTAATAAAGAATGTAAATTAGGTGTCAACACAACCACAAATCACAAACTACTTGTGATCTAGTTCATTAAGTATGCTTCGAGTAGACTTTGTGAGTCCAAACGAACCAATAAAATATTATGCAATAGCTGTATCGAAAAAAGAGCGATTGAAAGTAAAACTGTGCAGAAAATGTGAAAGTTGCAAACATTTAACAATGAAATGTCTGCCTGCATAGTTTCGAATGCATCGAGACAGTCATGAACTCGTTCTCAAACAATAAGTGAAAAAGAGCGGCAAAATATATGACCACGAGATAATACGTCATCGTGAAAGCCACATAATTGAACAAATCACTTTTGTGGTGCAATCTTGATCGATTAATGTCGATTGCATTAACTTGACAAAATGTAACAAGTGTTTATTTCATCATCCCGTAAAAATGAAATGGAGAAAGAGCACTGCTCTTTTCATTTATACACTTTATTAAGTATTACTTTTCATTCACCTACCGCAACATGTGTGCTTAATTAAAACTTATCGTTTTATAAAGAAACAAATTATCATCATTTTTATACACGCGTATTTGAAAAGAGTGCAGGGAATAAGAAAAAAAGAAATAAAAGCTTTTTATCCACAAACGAAAAAAAGTTTTTTTGAAGGTTGTACTCATGCATTTCAATGGCTTTATCATGCAGCCACAATCACGTGAATGTATTCACGTTGATTTGAAAGTGAAATGATGAATTACATTCAAGCAGGCAATAACAATAGCGGCACTAAATTAGCGAAATAGTCTTTCACGAGGCTACTAAATGTCAGAGAAAAGAATTAATTTTGAAAGTGTTGAGAAAACCTCAGAAATGAGACATTTATGACTAACTGTGTGTATTTAATTACACTCAACTCATCATCATCATCAAATTTACTCATTAATAGTTAATTAAGTCAAAATAAAATGATTTTGAATTTTTAAATTTCTTTCAGCAATTAACTAGATAGTAACATGATTAACAATTGAAACAGGATATTCCTGTTTATTGAATCAATTATCAATGAAAAGACAATGAGTATGAGAATATTGATGGGTTATGACGTTCTTACTAAAAATACATTCTTTGAAATTCATGCAATTCATTATTTTCTCTATAGCAATCAAAAGATCTTTACTCTCATTAGCATTAATTTGTATAAACAAATTGAAATAGGAAAATATACAATCAACATTCTTATGTGCGCTTTTTCGTAGTAATTTTGTGTCATCATGAATCTTGAAACTTGGACTCTTGAGAAATAATTTTTATTGATTATTTCTAGGAACGATCATTCGTCTTTGAAATGATCATTTGGGGCTCATATAATTATTTGAAAGATATTGTAATTTATGATGTCACGAACAAAGTTCTAAAATCTTGAGACTTGCTTGATTGTTCTGGTTTAATCTAATTGAATCTTACGTTAATCGATTAATAACACTTGTTGTGCAGAAATAAAATATTAAAAAAATTGTTACCAACAATATTTCTATACTAACTTATTTAACATTCATTCTAAGCTATAAAAACTTTTTATTAGTTTAAATTAAAATTTTATGAGCTGAATGTGTGAGCAAAACTAATTAATGTTAACTAACTGAGAAATCAATCTTCAATAAGCTTGAAACATGACAGATTGATGAATTTTAATTTTATGCATTTTCATTAAGATAACAACTAGCCCTCTTACACTTTATATTAATTTCGAATTTGACCCACATGCAAATTTTTTGATATTAAAAAAATTGCAATTCATCATGTATTTTAACCTTTACCAAAGTCATTATTTAAGAGAATAGTCCAAAAGCCAATACAGGTGCTGCTGCTGCTTGCTTTTTTCTATTTTGATTGAAATAGTTACATATCAATCTAGAATAAGTGCACACACAATGAAGGTTCAATGAGTCGTTTATTTGTCGTTAAATCTATCGTTGTATTTCGCTACTACGTTACGATTATGTGTATCAAATGAGTTTATTAAAATATAATTATTAATTTCTATACGATTGTGTGAGCTTTTTCATAGTATACAAAAGTATCAAACAACAACAACCACGCGGCAGTGCAAGGAGAGAGAGAATGAAATTTATTATTTTTTTTCTTTTTTCATGATTCTACCTTGTTGTTTGTGTACAACAGTAATAAGCGACACATCGGTTCATTTCACGATCGGGTAGAATTTAAAACATTCAAACTCGCTACTCCCAACATTTGAGGCTTTTTTTTGTTTAAACTCATACTCAGTTGATTTGGAGCCTTTGCGATAAGATGTTGCACGCGATGTGTGCTCCCGTATAATGAAAAGATACAAAAAAGAATTTTCTCGCGCCGGGACAATCATTTTGCGAAATAATATAATTAAGTGAAATCATTTTAACCAAGTTATCAAAGTACAGTTGACAATTTAAAAATAAATGTATGTGAATGAGCAATAAAAAAATGATAAGATAAATGTGAAGGTGATAAAAATAGAAATAAATAACTTCTATCAAGGTGGATGATAGAATTTTTTAAGGCCATGAGCACACAAATCAAATCGATAGTATTAAAGGGAGGAAATATCGTTAGAAATGAGAAAGTGTAATGAGAGAGTTCATGGAGAAAAGAAATTGATTGGGAAATGTTTATTAATTGATAATCGTTCTCGCGATTGCGTGACTTCGACTCATTTCAGTTAGTCATTTTTCCCTTCAACTGGCATTGTCCGTTCTGCTCGGTCATTCGTAATAGGAAATTTTTTAATTAATAATGACCGATTGATTGATGAATATTTTCTATGTTTTCTTAGCATGAAAGTTCACTGTCAATGCTTTCATTGTCTTTTCTCTCAAATAAAAATATTTTTTTCAAGACTATTCATTCGATCGGAAGATTTTTATGAATGCTCAACTTAAAACAGTTGAATAAATATAGTTCATTTGTATCATTCCATAATATTTTCATAGATGATAATGTGACGACAATTTTTAGTCTACAATTTAATTTGTCACTGTACTCAAGATCAAATTTTTTAAAACCATTTGTCTTTCTTTAATTGCATTTTATTGAGAGAATTTAAAATATTTCTTGAATAAATTCAACTCAAGTACTTTATTATTTTTCGCAATGTTTGTCTCTTGTAGACGTTTTTTCATTCATTATCTCTCAAATATATGCAAATGAAATTTCTTTCTCAAACAGTAAGAATATTGTCACGCAGAAATAATCAATCGAACAATAACCACTAACATGTGACACCAATCTTGACGTCTGTAAATTCTTTATGCAAATACATCTGGTATGATGTCTAGAGATATAATGGACAGTCTGTTTACTTTAAAAAAAAATATAAGAGAAATTTAAAAGAAATTTCAATGAATTATCAAATATTTACATGATTACTCACAAATTTAGGTGTGAGAGGTGTGTTTTCAATTAAGAATAATTTTAGAGAGTTAGAGAATCTTTTAAAAAAGAGACTAATGTGAATGGCAAACTCAGTTTCACATTAACTAGAATTCGTTTATCAATTAGTGCCTATGTGTTAATTTTTATCAGCCTGTCGCTTTTGGCGAAATAAGGTACTTCAGAAATTATAAACAAGCTTTGCTACATCACAAATTGCCATCAGTGCTTTCGAGGATATCGAAGAGTATTGATGTGTGTGCTCGGGTTTTTTAAATAATAATTTTGGTTAAATTTTTAATCAAATTGAAAGGTTAAAGATTTTTAAAGATATTTCATTGAATCTTTACAGAATTATTTAAAAACCGTCTTTGTTTATCGGAACATTTTCATGTTGATTATAAATCTCTTTGTCTCTGGTAATTGACTGTAAAAAGAAATAATAAGTGTGAGACAGTGTGTGAAATTTTTAAAGAACAATTCTGGAGAATTTCGGATATGAAATTTTTGAAAACATGTCAAATTCAACAAAAACAAGTGGTAAGTCAAGTAGTACTTGAAATTTTTAATAAAATTGCGCTTTTAAATTTTCATCACGATCCTTACTTTAGTATTGACTATCACGTGCTTTTGCAATAAAACACTCACACATTCGCGAAAAGAAAATGCATTTTAGAAAGAAAATAGTTTGCTGCAGGTAGTGAATCAATTTTTAAATAAAAGATTTGCAGTAACAAATAAAATAGAGTACAATTGAGTTTTCACTCTATTTCAAGTTCAGGGACGCGATAAGATTTTGTTTTCGTGTTATTTAAAATTTATACAACACTCGAGTTTAGTCACATGACATATTGAAGCTGAGAGCGTAAGTTAGAGAGAAGGAGAGAAAACTCAAAACATGTAAACAGATTTCGTCGACCTCTAACGAGATTCTTAGAGAATTTTATTTTATTATATCTTTCTTATTACATGAGTTAGCGTTATAACAAACGATCATGGTAAATCGTTATATTTTTCTTATTATTACTCGAATTGGGTTATTGCGTTGATATTAAAATTGAACGCAAATTAAAGCTGTAAATATTTATTATTGATGAATTTATTCTTGATAAATGCACTAGCAAAAAAAGAAAAAGTCACCAACAGTCACAAACAAATACACACATAACACAAATAGTTGAGAGTGAAGGTCAGCACTCTCGCTCTCTCTCCATATGTAAGTTTAGTTATAATTTACGTTTGTAATATTTCAAACATCGTATGCCTGCGTTAGCCGTGCTGTTTAGCTTTTCGATGTCATTGATTTGCATTCGGAGCGGTTCTCATTTCCTTAAAAATCATCGAAAATACTAACAAACTTATAAAAGTACATTGATGCGTGTAAGTGTTAATAATGAGTTACTTTACTGTTTTTTCTGTTCGGTTGCTGCCGGGATTTTTACAATTATATGCTAAATAGATAGACCCACCCCAAAAGGGCTCAAAGTTAAGTGATTTTCAATGTTTTATTAAATTAAACATAATTTAACTTCCTAATTTTTTTTTGTCGCCTAAAATGTACTTTACTGAATTCTCATCACTCATTAGATAATAACGACGATGATATTGTTGAAAAACAAGTGTGATGAGAATTCGAACGAACGATAACGAAATTTACGTCATAAACTCAACTTCCCTTTATCTATGTATTTAAATAATATTTTTGTAGTCAATTAACGTTGAACTTCCTCTATGATAGGCAATAGATGAGCAAAAACACACAAAAAGTTTTTACTTCATTTGATGTAATGCTATTTCAGAAAAAAAAAGATTTAGAAACAATTGATTCGTTGTTATTGCAACGGACATCAATGGTCAACTTTTCTAGTAGATTACAGACAGTGAGATGAAGTCATGCATACCTTGTCTGTGGATAAAATGATAATGGAATTTTTTTGGATAAAGCTTTTATAACAATAAAATTATTATATCGTTTCGGTTTGTGATTTCAAAATGAGCCATATTCAAACTCGCTCTGGCAGAGAGAAGTCGTCAACATTTTTCAATATCTCGCTCTCTTTTATAAACTTTTCAAAGTCATATTTAATGACAACGATATAGTTTTTGAGCTTGTT
Organism: Polypedilum pembai; assembly: GCA_014622435.1. NCBI lineage: Eukaryota > Metazoa > Arthropoda > Insecta > Diptera > Chironomidae > Polypedilum > Polypedilum pembai. The sequence continues at coordinate 19,267 of JACWBX010003599.1, forward strand.
CACGTTTTTATTGATGAGGGAAATTTATTATGAGAAAAAAGTAAATTTTTATCAGCTTTAAAAGTTCCGTGTGAAATTTTTTGCTTCTGTTGCATGAACACGTGAAGATGTGTTCATCAATCTTTCGAATTGCAAAAAATTCTTTGAATATCAAGATTTTCGATAAAGATTCAGCAGTCAAATTTAAGTCATTTTAATTTATGATTATAGCAGAACGTGTAGCATTAAAGATGAAAAAAATACGTTATACATTCAATCGTCTGTCTGTGCGCTTTATTATTCCTGCAGCTGACGATGTGTGTTCATTGGGAGCCATTAAGAAGTCATTCATCTTATAAAACGGCTTTTTGCGGTTCCTCTCTTCCTTTATTCCCATTTTTTCATTCTTATTTCTTTATTGTTCAACTAATTATTAAGTCATATGCTCGATCAACCTGTTTTTCAGCGTCACCGATGAAAAAAAAACCTTGAACTTCGTAATTTGTCCAAATAAAAATTCTGTTGCGAACGAGAAACGAATTTTATGTGTCTTTCATTGCTTTCAATCGCCGCAACAAACATCAACGAAATGTTAAAAACCCAAAGAACTTGTTAATATCCATAATGAGAAAGAGAAACAGATATTCTTAAAAGAATAATGAATAATTTAAAATAATAATTTTTAACTGTTTTTAACACCATTTTTATTGCAAAATTATGAAATTATTGACATTTGCTAATAAAATAAAATTCTTTTTTTTGTTCAAACAAAAAAAGTGTGATTTGATTGATTGATCACATACATTAACACGCGTTTGTTCTAATGAGTAAAATAAAGAAGCATGCCTATACCGAATGTTGAAATTAATCTCTTTTATTGAAATTTAAGTAAAGTTAATTACAAGTGTTAACGCAAAATAAGCTTTTAATCAATTATTGCGACAAATAAATGAGATGAAAACCGCGAAAATGAGTCGTGTTTATTTGGTTTACAAATAAGTCAGTAAGCAATTTTTTGAACACGCATCATGCGGAACATCCTTCAAAATTCAATTAATTATTGAATGGCTCTAATTAATTAATTTTGGCACTATTTATTAGAATAGATTGAGTGACTGCTCAAATAATTAATTACTCTATCTTTTCACCTTAAATTAAATCGACATTGATGTCAAAATAGAAAAGAAGGAAATGTCTTTTGTTTTGCTATTTTGTTTAGAGTACTTAATTAGGTACGGTAAATTCATGTATATATTGCAGTTTGCATTAGAATAATAATAATTTCTGTTTTGCCTATAAATCACGCTCTTATTCGCGCTTTCCTTGTTCTCTCGATAATTTTACTTCTACCTATCACCGACTGAAATCAATTACAGTCGATTAGACTGTGTAAGCGAGTAATTACATAAGATGACAGCCTTGAAACTTCCGTTATGTTCTCTGCACAGATTTACATTCTGCTCACCTTCTTCTACACCTCTTTTTCAATGTTACGAATGTGGTGTGGTGAATGGTATCTTCGATTGAAAAATACTGATGTAGTAAACTACAGCAATACTTTAATATTACATAAAGAACTCGGTTGTTTTATGCCATTTTCGCAAGATTGATCCAAATATCAGACTACAAGCAATTTGACATTGCAATCATATATTTCCTTAATAGTAAACTCACCTCAATAAATTAATATACCGCTGCTATTGCTGCTGTTGTTGTTGTTTACGCGGTTCAATAAACTTGATGTTTTGCAAAATGACTGCTTGTGACATTTTTATGAACTTTTCGAAGGCAATTCATCACTAATTTAGATTTTTTTACATTGAAAAACACTTGCTGCTGGAAGTGGTGAAGTTCAATTGCAATTTATAATTTTTTTAATCAATGTGTGATTCTTGTGAAAAATATCAAAGTTGATTTTAGAGTCATTTAAATGTTTGAATCACGATTTAATTAAAAGAAATTAACAAGAATTCTCTATATTTAGACTTCTCGAGAATTATTTCGCGTGACAAATTTATTTTTAAGAATTTAAAAATTTCTTCAAGCATGACAGAAATTAAGTAGCGAAAAATGGTTAAATTTGCAAGTCATTAAATGATGAAAAGCTTTTATGTAATTGCCCAGATAGATTGCATTTGCAAGATCGCTGAATGAATGTCGAAAGTAAAGTTAAATTGATTGAATATAAATTTAATAGAAAACGAAATAAGTGAGCGAGTGTGTAAACTCATTATCTCGTAATTCAGGTGAAATGAGGTGAAAAAGAAAAGAAATGAGTAAAATGTGTCAAGGTAACTGAAGGCCACATTGTGATCAAATCGTTTGTGGTTAAAACTTTTTTCTTTTTACTTCTCTCACTTTTAACTAGGGTTTCGTGATGACGGGACCGGGACGGGATTTCCCGGGAATTTCCCGTCCCG
>JACWBX010003599.1:32989-64547 GCA_014622435.1 Polypedilum pembai
AATACTTCATCAACCAAACAGCAGAATAAATAAAATTGAATTTATCCAAATTTAAAATGCAATAAATGAAAACACGTGTTTTCACTTTGGCTTCCAAAATTAAATTGAGAAATTTTATTAACAGGGGCTTACAACTATATAAACAACTCAAATAATAAAAATTTCCGTTACTAAATTTCAATATTTTAAGTGAAATTGGATGCTCATTGTTAAACGATCAAATTTTTGCTTTCAATATATTGAATTATGTGCATTAACTTTAAACTTGAAAATTTTATTCTGTTCTACGTCTACAATTAAAACTGTTAATTGATATAATTTTACTAATTATAAGTCTATATAGATTTTAATATTTGAGAATTGATTTCGCATGAAAATAATTATTACCATATAATGTATGAAAGTGTAAATTTTTCTTATTATCAATCAGTAACAGTGTATAGAGGATATATGCTAGTAGAAAGATAAGTCACTTTGACATGCAAATATTTAATTTATTTAAACTCATCCGGAAACGTTAACACAACTGAGTACACCACTCGCCTTAAAAATAATCAAGTATTATTGAAAACCCCATCATCACATGAGAGATGTCTCGCGTCTCGGCTCATTTGTGATTCACCACCACCACAATTTTTTTTTATTACAGTTGCTACTTGTTCAATGTGTTAATGAAGGTAATAAGCGAATTCTCTTAAGCCAGTGGCGGCAGTAACTATTTATTCATACAAATACAAAGTGGTAATGTTAGTTATATTAGTGTTTCTCTCCTTCTCACTCTAGTCATTGATTTTGAATGCAATCATATATATCGACTTTAAAGACGGTTACGATGATAATTCTTCTTCCTTCATACGTTTCTATTTCATGAACGTTGCTTTCAATGCAACTCGTTTCTCTTGTTATTGGTTTAACATTTTTTCTCTCTCCACACTCACTCCTATACGTGTTATTATTCCAATGTTATATGTGCTCACATAGTTAGTTGGAAGTGAGCAGTTGTAGAAACGAGCAACTAGTAACTTGGATTTTTTGCTCAAATCATTTTAGTTAGACAGTCTATCTGTAAAGAATCACTCGTATGTGTTCTGTTTCTTTTAATATATTAACCATAACGGTGCTAAATGCTATAAATTTTATCTCAGTCATCGCGCGCCATCCAGTGTGTTCTTGAACACTCAATGTGCGAGCAAATAGACGAAATCGAGTCAAGTGAGAAAATTTTCTGTATTAGAAATTGGAAAAATTCATCAGTGACTCACAATTAATAAGCTTTGGCACCAACTCAGTCTTTTGTAGAATTGCAAAGTCCATTGAGAAATAAAAACAATATTATTTGTGCAAAGTTAGAGGAAAATTTCCCAAAAAGTCAGCAACAATGGAGGAAATTTATTTCATATTGTATATGACAAGGTAATTCATAAAAATTTTAACAATTTTTGTGTGTCAGATAAAAACAAAAATAATAACAAAAAAAACCACATGAATATTGTAAAAAGTTCATGACACAACAACATAAAGAAACGTGTGTCAGTCAAAATATAGAACGAAAGTATTATACACTTAAGTGTTCTCGAAATTTGCGGCGCAAGCAATGATGACATTAACATTTATATATTTCAAATTGCATGCGTAAAATGTAAAAGTCGAATATAATTAAACTCATTTTCAAGCGAATCAGCAATGACATTTTAAAGATATTGTCAGTGAAATTGGGATATTAAGTGAAATTTATTTATTTATTAGTATTTTTCGCCAATCGTGACTGATCTTTGTCATGAATCGTCAATTTGCACATGGCATATTAAAATATGTAGATCTATACAAAATTATTGAAGATCAGTTATGGCCCACTTAATAGTGAACCACACCTACCTAGACAACAGATTAAAAAAACCTGCTAAATTGTCCTAGTAGGCATTCCCTGTTAGTTAGATCAAGAGACGCACTATGGCCAATCTGATCTAAACTAACACCAAAGATCCCCTGTATCAGACACTATATGACGTCTGACCAGGTTTCAAGGCTGGGAATATTTTTTGCTAATTAACCCTAAAACTAATTTGCAATCAATAGTGATATCCTAACTAACAAAAATGGAGAAGATTTATGAATTAGTACTTGACAAATTTAAAACACGTGTACTTAAAAATTATTCATAGAACTTTTACAATTTATGAGACAAAATAAACCTATTCTTCTAAATATTTCAAAACATCGTCTTCATCTTCTAGTAATCCCACATCAGCAGTTTCATTACGAAATTCCTCTTCAATTTCTTCAAGTCCATCTTCCTCATTTTTCTTAAACTTTTCCAACTATAATAAATATTCAAAATTATTATTATCAAACTTTTTCAAAAGAAGTATATCACTTACATGATGAATTAGATTAAATACTTTATCAACCAAAGAGTAGAATAAATAAAATTGAATTTATCCAAATTTTAGATGCAATAAATGAAAACAAATTTTATTAACAGGGGTTTACAACTATATAAACAATTCAAATGATAAAAATTTCCGTTACTAAATTTCAATATTTTAAGTGAAATTGGATGCTCATTGTTAAACGATCAAATTTTTGCTTTCAGTATATTGAATTATGTGCATTTATACGAGAAATTTTTTATTTAACCTATTTTCATACAGCTGCAATCAATTGCGATAATAATATATTTTTCAACTTATATATCTACTAACTTACGTATAAACGGTGAACTAATGATGGAGAAAATTGATAATAAGTGCCTACTTGCATTAATTTTTTTATGATAATGAAATGAAATTGGTGTCAATGTTTAAAAATTATAAAATTCTATTATACATGTACTTTTAATTTTACAATTTTACATACTTGAAATTGAAGGTGAGCATATTAGAAAGCAGAAGTACAAGTTGCTTTATTTGTGTCATTTATTTGGCAACTAACATAATTTATCAGTTTATTTTTTACTTGCAATTTAATGCATTTAAGCGTGGCAATGCATTGCGCCATAACTGACTATCAGCAATAAACATAAAATTTTCGAAATTTTTTTGAAACTTAATATTCAGAATAATAAAACAAAATATTAAAAAAGATTCGAGCGTCTACATTATTATTATTATGCTTCTGTTGGCTTTTACCATGCTTCCCTTCTATCAAAACGAAAAAAAACGTTGATGTCTCAAGGCAATTTCGATGTCATTGTCCTTTAAAACAATTCGTCTGCAAAATCGTGCGAATAAAAAGGGAACGAACCCCAAATGAGCAAAATGAGACAAAGGAAAGAATTGAGGAAGAATGATATAGACACAGAAGAGAAGAAGAGTTTTTCTTGCTAGCCATACATGATGTTATTGTTGTTGTTGTAGTTTCTTACTTAGCAACAACAGAGCTCTCACATTTAGGCAAACGATCTCTTTCTCTCTCTTATGCTCTCTTTTTCGTCTGCCTGTTCCTTTTCTCAGACAAAAAATTTCATTATGTGAACTGAGAAAGAGCAGACTATTGGAATTATAAAATAATTTTGGAAAAATTTTAATCATTATAAAATCTTCTAGGATTTATTATTCAGATTTTTGTATTAAATTCTCAATTAAAATTCATTAGATCAATATTGAGTATAGAAATATTTCTTTAAAAATCACAATATTTCCTTCTTAAATATTTCTATGATGTTTGTCACAACAAAGAAGAAATGCTTCAAAAGAAACCTTCAAAATTCAAGGTGAAGCTAAAAATTGACAAAACAACAAGAATTTTATAAACTTATTAGTGAAGAGTGATATGATGTATGTGTGTATTACTGGATAAAACTCGAAAATACAGTTTTTTATCTAGTAAAATTCGAATATTATCAAGATAAACTCAGTCTACACTTATTCACTATTTGTGTTTCAGTACAATCAATGAGTGAGACTTGTTTTTGTTTATCAATACCGAGAAGAGGGGACAAATTTCGTGTCAAATTCAATGCAAAATCAATCGAAATGGCACTGCTCTGATTTACTCAATCACATAGGTACGCGAATGAACAGTTTTAAAATTTTAAATTCGTAAATAGAGATAGAAACAGTGACTAAAGGCTTTAGAAAGTGGTGATTTCCGTTAAATAGAATCATATGATAAGGAATAATAAAGGAAATGAGACACTTTCTGTCGCGACTCACGACACTTCGATTACATTATGACTAGGTAGCGGTATTTTTATGAATTTAAAGTCTTTCATGTGAACTTTTTTTTTCCTAAACGTGTGATAAACTGTGAAGCGATCGTTATCGAGTTTAGTTTATTTGAAGTGCTGATGAATAATTTTTTCGCGATAATTTTAGAAAATTTAAAATAAAAATAGAAAAATCATCTCCTTACATCTGTCTCCACTTTTGAATCAAGCTAAATCTAATTCTAAATTTTTACACGCCCCTAAAGTTTTCAATTTGAAACGTAAAAAAATAATAAATGAAATCAATTGAATATCTTGATTAATATGACTCATTGTTACTTCTAAAATTCACTTCAAAATACTTTAGAGTACACTCTCATCGTCTTTTCCATAAGTGAGTCTCTCTAAAATGATGATTCACTATTATGTCTACTAGTTGATTAATTAACACATTGGTCGTTTATGATTGATGGCGCATACGGAGAGTGTAAAAGTTTTTAACCAATTATGAGTCAGCAAAGATGAAGCCAAAAATGATTTGCAATATGCAAAAAACAATTCCAAGGATCACAAAATTTTTCCATTTTCAACCTGTCCAAACAAAAGTAAATAACGTTATCGAAAATACACGCTAAAATGCGGTTTTCTCGTAAATACAACACGACATGTTTTTTTCTCATACGTTTACGCAAAAGTACTATCAACTTAATAAATAAAAGCTAATAAAAAATGACGATATATTTAAGACGAAATGTTTAGAAACTTCCCTAGCCTGGTGTTTATCATTGAACACATTAACTTAAAAAATATAGTCATTACGACATATACATTTTCATCTCTCTCGTGGTCTTCATACGAGAGGCCAAAGCTACCGATTGACGTCATCTACTACTATTGCTGTTTGTTTTGAGGGGATTTTCGAGACGTAACGCAATTGACTGGCAGATCAATCTATTGAAAAAGAGCAAGATGTGCTCTAGATTTTAATTTTATTTTCTCATAACTAATCTCTCTGAATTTATCTTACTCTTCTTTATTTTTTTTGGTGCAAAGTCCAATCGTTACTGTGTGTGTTGAATGCAATTTTCTTGTAGAAAGAGATGCTCATGCTTATATACGATGAATGAAGAAAAATATCGGTCATATAATAAGAAAATGAGAGAAAATGAATTCAGTTTTACTGATGCATGAATTTGTCATTATAATTAAATCAGATTCTATATTTAGGACCTTTAAGCATATTTTAATTTTTGAAAAAATGATACAATATATACTCATGTGAGTTGGGAAATATTATTGTTTTTAACTATTTACCTTTTACGCTTAAAACAATGACTCATCATCCGTTTTAGCCAAAAACCCATTCATAAGTTCTGCAAATATTATTTATCAAGCGATTCTTCTATTCCTATTATTGTTTTGCTGTGGTTATCATCTGATTTTTATTATTTTTCTATAATCGCGAAAAAAAACAACACGCTCAGAAGCCGAAGTGAGAATTTCTCTCTTGAAAAATGAAATTCTCTCTCGACACGAAGAAAGAGCGGAAAAGTATAAAAGCAGAAGGCAATGTACGAAGAGAATCAAATTGTTTCAAGACGGTTTCAAAGACGCATCTGCTTTCTTTAGATTGTGCCATTTTAAAAAAGTGACAATCTTTTAATAATTATTTATTGTTGATTTTATAATTTCATAAATGAAAAGTGAAAGGATTAACATATAAAAACTCATTGTGAGATAGAATAAAATGAAAATCATGTTGAAAAGTTCGTAACGAAGCTAGAAAAATAGCTAATAAAAAAACCTTTGTGATTGCACAAATAAAAAAGCAAAAAACTAGAATATTTATTTAATAACTTCCTATTGGAGTTGAAGAAAGAAAGAACTGTGATAATTATAAAAATTTTCATTCTTACAAACCAACCTAAAAACTTGAAAACATAAAAATATAAAAAATGGTCGGCATGAGAAGTGACACAATAATTTCGATGCGTTTTGTTCGCAGCAAATTAAGAAAACGTGAAGAATCATCACATATCAACAATGCTTCAGAGTCAACTCAGCAGCAGCAAATTGTATCAACGGTCGAGCCCGTATTTCGTCAAAGTCCAACCAATGTGTGGCATTTTCCACCTCTACCGCCACAACCTAATCTATACATCTATAACGCTAGTAGTCAAGTAAGTTCATCTTCTTCCTCCTTACTTAAAAATAAAAATTTAGCGGCTTATCAATCAACCGCAAAAAACATATTTTGAAAATAATGTTTCCCAAATGCTATGCCTGAGAGAGGTTATAGGTTAAAAATTATTTGAAAAAATCACGTAGCCCTTCATTAATAAATTATAACTTACGAATCACTTTGATTTTGTTATAAAATTGCAATGAACTTTTTTTAAAATGTATATAATGCAGCGACAAAGGGTGAAAGGTCATTCAACTTAGTTCGAATACTAAAAAATTCTAATATGGCTTCTCTTTGACGGTTGCTGCTGAACATATGCATTATACAAATATATAAGAAAAAGTCGAATCAACAGGAAAAAGAAATATTAAGAAATCAGAAGCACCACGTTGATGAAGGAATAAATATGAAATTCATTGTCATTCGTTGATCGTGAAATACTAAAAAAATTGAATTTCATTTTCATTCGTACAACGTGTGTGCTACTGCTGTTGCCAGACAAACTACGAGAGAACTTCGCGAGTGTGTCTGATTACCTAACATTAGTGTTGCAAATTTTTTCATGCTATGTGTGTTCGCATAGTAAATAGGAAAGAAATGTTCTTAATTAGAAAATCAATGCAAAAAGAACTCAAGGAAATTTGCGACTAAGAAAGCTGTCGACTTTTCTTGACATAGAGATAGAAAAAAGCTAGAGAAATTCCTTTCACGCGTTATGCAATTTGTATAATATGAAAATTAAGGTCAGTTTTAGGTGCACATAAGCAAATGATATAATTTGGTAGTACAATTTTAATTAAAAATGAGAGTCATAATAATATTTGCATTTTACAAAATTTTACGGAGAATCCATATGATAATCATAATGATTCATCCGTTGAAGTAGTATTTTTTTCATTGCACATTGATCGCTAATATATTCACAATACTATGAATATATTTTCATATACAAATGGAATAAAATAGTCACGAACTGTATGAATGTCTTTTAGCAAATTTACTTTATGAATATACAACTATCACATTGTTAATAAAATAGGTGTGATAAGAAAGTTTCGACCATATGGTAGAGAAAAATGACCTCAAAAATTCATTTTTTTGACAAATTGTGTATGAAAGAAATTTTTGAGAATAACAACATAAGTTATTTGGTATCCTCTCAAAAATTCAGGTAGAAAAAAAGTCATTTGGGAAGATATGAAATTCCTTTGATTAATGTATTAAGACTGAATCACAAAAGTATATTTCTAACAATTTCTTTTTCTACTTCTTTTCTTCTAATAGGATGCGTTAGTACATAGTAGCAATGAGAAACTTGGACTGAGGGGATTCCGAAAGCAGCTGAGTGGACGCTTCAAGCGTTTGGTATCACGTAAATCTCACGAACCAACACCAGTTATACCACCTGAACTGAAACCTCAACTAAAAACAATATATGTGTATTAGAGATTTTAAGTGAGCAATGTAAAAAGCCATAAAGTTTCCTTCAACGATTAGGAAATTCTTTTAAAAACATAGATTTAAAGAAACAAACCACAAATGAAAGAAGAGAAAAATAATCACACCATTCACAAAAAAATTTCATGCTGGCAGTCATCGATTGTCACATAAAATTTATACATACAATTTATTTAATCACACCATTCACAAAAAATTTCATGCTGGCAGTCATCGATTGTCACATAAAATTTATACATACAATTTATTTAAAAATAATTTCTGGAGGCAAAAATTGTACACAGCAACATCAACTTTTATTTTTCACTTGAAGTGAGAGAAATAAGCTGATGATAAGAAGTATTTCCACACAAAAACAATTTTTCTTAATTATTAAATCAATTACTTTTTTCTTTCATTGAAGACTGACACATACAAATGAAATGTTGTAAAATCTTTAAATTTTTTCCTTAATTAATAATAAGCGGGATAATGGAAAATTTTCATTTTTATTTTGGCACGATATTCCCTTCAAATTAATTGATTGACGACCACAAAGTAGAAATGACGAGATAGTCAATTGTAAAAAATTGTTATTTTTGACGATCCACATACACAGTTATGTAGTAAATCTTAATTGTAAATTATCTCGCAAATTAGCATTTAATTATTAATTTTAAAGAATTTTAACTAGTGCATGTTGAAGCCGTGTGAACAAAAAGAAAGTAAATCAATATTCTGTGTGTTTTAAAAGGTAGAAAAAACAAATGATAGACAAATCGCTCACATTGAGCGGTTTTACAATTGATTGAAATAACGTGTTGATAGAAAAGTTTGAGGATTTTAGAATGAAAGCAAAAAGGAATTTGGATGGCAGTAAAATTATGATAATAGAAGATTGAAAAATTCCAATTTTAAAAAATATATATTAGTAAAAAGTCGACACACAAACTTCAATCAGTATTTTATTGCTTTAATTTGTAAAATAATTAATATAGAAAATCCTCCATTAAATTAATGCCTATATTAATAAAGAGAAAAACAATTCCTAAAAGCTTAAACAAACTATTGAATTTTTGTTCTTTTTTGATTTTTCAGAAAGAAATAGTCTTTATAAATTTATGGTGCATATTATGCCTCGATTAAAATCAATTACTGATAGAGCTAATAAATTTCTGCTTGAGTGTATGTTTATCCAGTAACTTCTCTAAGTAAACATAATCTATTGAGGTTAATGTATTTAATCATATTATGATCTATCAATGTATGAAATTAAGGGTAAGTCAATATTAGGGTAAACTTTATATGATTAGATTAAAATGATCTTCAAAACAAATTTTTAAGTTTAACGGTTTTTAGTAATTTAAATCTTTACAGAACAGGGTGAAATAACTTTGATGAAAACTTAATGACAAAAACGTAATACGTAGGGGTATTTAGGTTTTTTGTTTACAAAATAAAACAAAGCAAAAATTGTGAAAATTAGAAATTATTAAAATTAAAATATGACTACTGCAACTGAGCCTTGCTATTTTTGTTGTGCAAGATGTTTACAGCCAATTCATTTACATGACAGCCTAAATAATATAAATGAATTACAAACAGCAACTTTAAATTGTAAGATAAATTTTATTGAAACTTGATTTTGATTGAAAAATTTTTCTTTTAAATAGTACCAATAAATCCGCATGTATCTGATATTGAGTTATCTGCATCAAGCTTAGATCATTACGTTCCACCATTTTCATTGAAGAATGATCAAGAAAAGAATGGGTTTATGATAATCGAAAATGCTGTTGAAGTTGAGCCTGAATCGCTTTCTCAAAATTTGCGCATGAAGGCAGAACTTTTTGATAATTTGACATCGATTTCGGACATTAATCATCCTGTATGTTCAGATTGTGCAGACTTTTTATTAGAAATGATGGACCAACAATTAAATGTAGCTGAAAGCGAATGGAACGACTATAACAATTATTTAAAAAAATTAGAAATTAACGAAGACATTCCTGACGTTGAAGGACTTGAGAAAGAATTAGAACAGTTAATGCTAGAAGAAAAGAAATTGCTTTCTGATTTGCAAACATTGAAAAAGGAAGAAGAATCAATCAAAGAAACGATAAAAGTTCAAGAAGAAGAAAAGAAAAGATTAAAACACGAAGATGAAAAGTACTGGCGTGAATACACAAAACATAGAAGAGATTTGATAGCTGCAGAAGATGAATATCGAAGTTTAGAATGCCAGCTTAATTACTCGAAATCGCAATTAGAAAAGTTGAAATCAACAAATATTTTCAATGTAACTTTTCATATATGGCATTCAGGTATTTTAACAATCATTCGAAAGCTGTCATGTTACTAACGGTTTGAAATATTTTAGGACATTTTGGAACAATTAATAATTTTCGTTTAGGGCGACTACCGTCATCTCCAGTTGATTGGAGTGAAATTAATGCAGCATGGGGACAAACTTGCTTATTACTTTGTGCATTAGCACGAAAAATTGGACTGACCTTTAAACGATATAATTTGGTTCCATATGGAAATCATTCATATATTGAAGTTTTAGGTGAAAACAAGAAAGAACTTCCTTTGTATGGAAGTGGAGGTTTTAGATTTTTTTGGGACACTAAATTTGACGCAGGAATGGTAGCATTTCTCGATTGTCTTCAACAATTCAAAGAAGAAATTGAGAAAGGAGACTCAGGATTTTATTTACCTTATCGTATGGACAAAGGAAAAATTGAAGATAGTCCTAGTGGCAATTCATATTCTGTAAAGTAAGTTTATCTTCTTACGATTATAGTTACATTAATTAATTTTACTTTTAGAATTCAATTCAATAGTGAAGAACAATGGACTAAGGCACTAAAGTTTCTTTTAACAAATTTAAAATGGGGTTTAGCATATATTTCAAGCGAAACTGATAAATAAATTTTATTGCCGTAATATTTAAAATAACAAAATATAAATATGTTCTTTAAAAATATAAAACATTTAATGTTTTAATTGTTTGGTGCTTGGTATGGCTTGGTCTTATGAGTTTTATAATCATCCTCGTCATGAAATTCTAAGAAGCAGCGATGACAAAACAAATTTTCACATTCAATACAACGCAACACTGCATCTTCGTTACAGATTTCACAAAAAGGCAATTCTTCAATACTTTTTTTGTCTCCACTTGGTGGAGGTGGAATGGAATTCAAAAATTCTTGCTCATCAGTTTCATCTGAAAAATCAGGTAGTTTTACTTCTTCAACGTATTGAAGAACTGTTCTATCAATCTCTTCTTGTTCTGTCTCTTCTGGAACATCTTGGTCAATTTGAGACTTTAGTTTTGTAATATCTTGTCCCCTTAAAGCTGCAAGTCGTCTCTCAATGTCATCAACAGTACCTGGCTGTGGAGCATTTGCTGTCGTTTCATGCTGCGCATCAATTCCTTTCTCTTCCACAAACTGCTTTAAAAGATCGTCAATTTTTTCTTGTTCACTTCTTGCGTCAGTAGAAAATAAAACTTTATTTGCTGTGGGTTTGTAGTCAACTCCTTTCAAATTTGCTAAACGTTTGTGCATGTTATCAAGATTGTCTTCTTCATTTGACACTTCTTTTTCTTGATCTCCACTTTTCAATGCATCTAAACGATTTTTAATTTCATTAGCGGAATTCATTGGTTGCAAAACATTTTCTTCAATTGGCACTGTTTCATCTGGTTTTATTTCCAAAAGTTCCTCAACATTAGGTTTACTTTTCGTCTTCTCAGCAAGTGATGAATCATTCGCAATTTTATAACATCTCAAACAAACAAGTGACGTTTTTTTCGAATTTTCAGGATCAGGGAGCTTGTAGCACAAACATTTTTTACAAAATACTCTATTACACTTTGTGCAACCATGTTCACGATTGAAAAAGCCAAATGGCTTACTACAAGTGCCACAATGAGACATTTAATAAGAGAACAAAAATTATTATTCTTTTGTTATGAATTTTTATACACTGTAAAATTTTACATTTTAAAATATATTTTGCCGTTAAAAAGTGATACCGAGTCTCTGCAATAAATCACTCTCTCATTCTCTAATATGAGTTGTGTTAGGTCATGAAAGATGATAAAAAGTGAAAACTAAAGTGATGAAACTATCATGTAATTTTTTAAAGTTATTAAATTTATTGTTTCCATTATGATTAAAATTGAATACAAGCAAATAGGGTCAATTTTAATTGAATTGTATCATTTTTATCATTTTTTTAATAAAAACTGAGAAGATTTCTGTCAAAGGATTTCGTTTCATTTCACTTTATACCTCTATAATATAATTTTTAATTCATTAAGAATTAACACTTTAAAAAATTACTGTCTATGCTTCTTCATAATTCTTTCTTCTTATTTGTATTAGGAGTTGGATCTTCAAACTTGAAATCATAAACAACTATTAATGAGGATGAGTAATACATGAAACAAATAATTGTAGGGAGAATTTTTTCTTGATCATCATACATATATGAAGGAAGGGCACAAATATAGAACTTGAAGTTCCAAAAATTTATGCATTTCTTTGCACTATTTAATTTTCTTTTAATATATATCAGTTACATTCTTAAATGTACCTAGAAAGAAGAAAAAGCACATCAAATTTTTTTTCAATTACATGCGTTCGATAAGAATGAAATATCATCATTACTTTATCATAGGTAAAATTTCCTTTCTCTTCTAAGAATTATAAAATATAAGTTATAATTATGTGTATATGTGGGCGTTTTTTATCATGTGAAGGGTGTACATGTTTTCTTGTGGGTGTTTGTGTGACAATCTTACGCAACTAATATTATTAATATTTATATTCTATCAAAACTTAAATTATTTCAATTTTCTTTCATTACACAACTCGCGCTTTTCTCTCTTTCACTCAACAACCAAAAATAAAGAGGTGATTTTTGCGAAATCCAAAAACAAAAGAGAGTTGATAATTCCATTTACAAAATTATAAATTGCAGCGGATTCACTTTTAAAAGTTTATCTCTTTTGGTGTTTGACGCTTTTTTCTTCTTTTGCATCAATGACAAATGATTTTCCCTAAAAATGTTTTGCATTCAACATTTATTATTCTACTAGAAATTCTATTTATTTAAACGTTGGTTTTTGTTGCTGTTGTATCATGTTTCTCAAAATGTAAAATTCTTATCTTTAATTCATTTTTAATCATTAAACATAAGTGAAGATAAAATCGAACCAAGTCATTTAAAATTTTCCATTACTTTTAATATAACTCAAAATTAATGTATATGACCATAACTTAATCAAATCTATCTATATCCATAATTTTATATTTTTAATCTACCTAATTTTCGTTAAGATCAAAATTTAAGATGGTCTAAAAAAGTTAAACGAATAATTTTTTTTTATCATATATCATGCACGTACATATAAGTCTAATCATAAAAATTCAAAGAATTTTTTTAAACGCTTTACATACTCAAATTGCGAATTATTTAAATCATCTAGGACAATAATCAATAAGACAAAGATTTGAAAGAAAAGAAAACAGAAATTGAAACTATATATAATTTATCCTAGGTAGATAAAGAAAACAATATAGAACTTAAATAGTAAAGAAACGTCAATGATCTCAAACTTTTTCCAACACTTTGATTATAGTGTGTGTTCGTGATTTAATAGTAGTTATTGAAGCTATAGTAGGAAGAAAAGGGAATATTGCAACGAAGCGATTTCGTTTGAAAAAAAAAATTTAAAATGTATAGTCCTCGTCGGCCATTTCGATTGCCCAGCGGAATTTGTCGCGTTGAGTTTTGTTGAAGATTTTTTCGATTGGAACACCATGTTTTTTGCACCTATATGTTAATAAGAAAAACATAATTAATAAATGGTTACTTAACTGAGATAAACAATGGATATTACCAAGCGACAGAAATTCTTGGATCTAAATAATTAAGCTTTGACGTTCCTAAAGCAATGGTTTTGTTCTCATCACGGTCTGTTTCTTGAATTTCTAATTTGTTTAGTTGTTCCTTTAACCTATCCAACTGCTTTTTCTTCTTTTCTTTATCTATCGAGCCTTTTGCTGAACCTTTTTTAATGTCCTATAATAAATATATTACAATGAATAATTAATTGATTAATAAATAATTAAATAAAATTGAAGTTTACCTTTAATTCACGTGTTACTTCCTTGATTTGTTCTCTCTTAGCACGAATCTTTTCGCGTAAATTTTCCATTGATTTATTGTGAGTTTTTGGAACGGCACGTTGATGGTTACATAGAATAGCGACAGCACGATTTGCACGGTTGTAAGCTAATAGTTTTTCTGGAACCGACATGTTCTCATCTGTGAGTTCATCTAATTGGCGTTGAAGTGTAATTGAAGCATTGTAAGTACGGAATACTTTTGCAGTCAAACCTGTATAATAAAAAAATAATTTGATACTTTTTTTTATGAATAAAAATTCATATAATTTTACCGTCCATAAGCTCCTTAAGATGCTCATTAAGCATCGCAGTGTTTAGGCGATCAAAAAGATCATCGTCAGGTTTTTTGTTTTCCTTGAAGAGTTGTAAATTTTTATACACACGTTTTTCTACAACCACTTCGTTGTAGTAGCGAATGGAATCTTTACCAAGAAAATCGAAAATGATAACATTTTCTTTGCCTTCACTTTGGAAACGTTCTTTGTCTTCATCAGATGCCTCATCTTGCAAAGTAACATGTTCACAACGTAATGAACAACAACCAACTGTATCAGCTTGATCTTCATCCTTTTCGTTACCAGCTCTGAGTGCAAGTTTATCAATAAAGTATAATGCGACAGCGCGTTGACGAATACGCATTTCTTTTGATTTAAATTCTGCTGTGTAAGTTTCTCGAATTTTATCGATTTTAACTTTTAAACGACGTGCAGTCTCATATTTTGCATAATCTTTTTCGCCTTTGATCTTAGAGCTGGGATTAAGCATAATGTATTTAACTTGATTTTGAACATTTTCAGTCCATGAAGCGAGCCATGTTACAGTATTATCATGACGAACTTCCTTCCACCGATGTCCTTTTGGTGGAGCTGGTATGTTACTATTTTTTGAGCAGTTGATAATAATGTCTTCAGGCATAACACGTTTCTTGAGCATTCCCATTTTCGGATGGTCACCGCGCCCTCTGAATAATCCAGGTGGTTCAATTCTGAAATTACCGATTTTTTCTTTATGGCCATCAATAATTGCAATTCCATATTCCTTCTGCAAAGCTTCATTTTTCTCTTTGATTGCCAATTTTTCCTCTTTTGTACGATTTCGATTTTTCTCAGATTGCTCTTTGAAATATTCACTCATATACCTAAAGTTACACTTGTGAAGATCGGTAATAATTTCTTTTTCTTTCTTATTCATTATTTTCCTCCAATCTTTAAAGAAATTATCATTGAACACTTTTTTACTCGTGTATTCGTGATCTAACATTCTCGCGTAAAAACCGGCAATTTCTTCCGAGGGTTCTGACAATTTCATTCTTTTGCCATCATATTCGAAAATTACCGAATCAGGTAATGGTTCATATTCGGGAGCAAACACAGGTCCTTTGTGTTCCAAAAATGACCATTTTGTGCCATCATTTCTCTTTTCTTCTTCCCACCTGACAAAAATTATTCGAGTTAGTACAAAAGCATTAACAATTTGTAACTGTTGAAAAATACAAACCATTTCCAGACTTCTTGTTCTTCCTCCTCTTTCTTCTTCTTTCCTCTCTTCGTTGGACTTTCGGGCTCATTTTTAACCTTCTTTGCTGCCGGTGTTGATTTCTATTGAAAAATGAAAAACAAAATTCAAATAATTCTTTGAATAAAGCAATTGCTGAGAAAAACAATTTACTTTTATCGGAGTTGTTGCAGGTTCTCGTTTAACTTTCTTTTTCTTTGTTTTGCCATAGTCACTCTCATCATCGTCATCATCTTCGTCAGATTCGTTTTTCACGCGTTTCTTCTTTTTCTCAGTTTTAGGTTTTTTACGCGCACTTAAAGGTGCATCGTCTTCAGAATCAGTATCAGCCTTTTTCCTTTTTGATAATGGAATATCTTCTTCCGAATCCTCTTCTTCATCTTCAATCGCTTCATTTTCATAGCTCGCATCATCATCTTGCTCAGCTTTGCACTCTACAAAATTATTTTCCTCTTCAGAATCATGCTCAAATTTGACAGGTGGTGGCAGTGATGATTCCTCATCTTTAAATTGTGACAATGAATAGTCACATGAGCTATTTTGTGATATATCGAGGCGTTCACAGTTAATGGAAAATTCACGAATTGGCGATTTCATTTCTTCTTCCTTAATATCGATTTCATTTTTGATGATAGGTTCGGAATCGACCGAATTTTTATGAGACGATGATGATTTATCTTTATTGGATGAGCTCGATGAGCTCTTATGGTTGTCCTTTTCCCGATCTCTGTCTTTACTTTTGTGTTTAGAACCCGAACTACTGCTACTCTTGTGCTTGTCCTTTGATGATGATGATGGTTTATCCTTTTCTCGTTCTCTTTCTCGATCCCTGTCTTTATCTTTGCTTTTATGCTTCGAGCCACTGCTACTGGAATGCTTATCCTTTGATGATGAGCTACTGCTTTTTGATTTGTCTTTATCGGAGCGCTCTTTATCGCGATCAGAGCTTTTGTGTTCTTTATTACCGCTGCTGCTCGAAGACTTGTGTTCACTTTTGTCTCTGTCACGATCTTTACTTTTATGTGACGATTTGTGACTGCTGGAACTTGAACTGTGTTTATCTTTATTACCGTTGGAACTCGAATGCTTTTCGCCATCTCGATCTTTGTCTCTGCAAAATGTTTAATAAAAAATAAAATCAGAAAAAATATTTAGATGAAAATTTGTATATATTACCGATGACTACTTTTTGAGCTTTTATGTTCTTTTGATCGCTCCCTATCCTTATCACGTTCTTTATCACGATGCTTATCCTTGCTTGAAGACTTATGACTACTGCTACTGCTCTTATTTTTATCACTACTATGATGTCCATTGCTCATGCCATTCACATGTTGATCACTATTACCATTTACCATTTTATAATCGTGCTGCAAGTATATGTATGTGTGTGTAGATATGTAATATTATAAATTTGCATGACTTAAAGATTCGCAAAAGAAAGGGAGATAGATAGAGAAAGTGTTATGGCATGAATTGAATCGAGGAAAAACGGTTCATTTTATAAAATTTTCTTCTTCTTCTTCTTTCTGTTCACAGAGTGCACGGAACAATTAAAAAAATAGTCTAGAAACATCAAATTATCAGCATTTTCACTTTCAATCAACGCTCGAAAGCGCTGTGCTTCTGTTCACAAATACGTAAGTAAATGCAAAATCATTTTTGTTAAAATTACACACTTGGCATTTATCACGAAAAATTTGTCAATTTTCTGTACTCTGGCAGTTTAATGTTATACATATATATGCGAGTAGTGACGAGTGTTTGACGAGGCATTAGATTTTTAAAATGTGGATAAAAGTAAACGAGAGAATGAGCGAGAAAAGAAGAAATTAGTTGGAATTTCCTTTAATTGTACTGCGTTTATAGTTGCAAGAAATAAGTTTTATTGCAAGTTATATTGTTTTGTAAAAATCACATTATTGATACACTTTATTTTCTGTCATAATGGGCTTTAGTTCACTTTGTGAAAGGTAATAGTAAAGAATGAATAAATGAGACAAAAATGGCTGATTACAGGATCGGAACGAAACGAAGAAGTCGCATTTATTCAAAGTTCAAAGACCTCTTTCTACTTCTTCACTAATTACAGATTTTATTTGCAGCCGGACTACGTATATCTCGCGGAATCACCTTTAACATCCAGTACAACTTCTTTTACATTGACCTACAACCCGAAAACGCGTTTCTCTCCTATTTCGATTCTGCCATTCACTTTTTTTTATTAGATCGCTTTTCTTTTAAAAATTTTCCATCTCGATTTTTTCGCTGTTTTTCATTATTTTATAACTTAAAACTTACACTATTACTATTATTAGTCACTTCTGCGTTTTCCACGCTCATTTTTACTAATTTAAATCACTTAATTCCTTTTATTTCCCGACTTTATAATGCGACCAAAAATTTTGTGAGAGATGAAGCAAAAAATTTCTTCGAATCTTTATTTAAAAAAGTTCGTTAAACTTTTTGTTCACAATTCAACTTCGAAACAATTTTAACGTAATTTAGAAAATATAAAATTTGAATTGTTAGAAAATTTCTTTTGTTTTCATAAAATCTCAACAAATTTGTTCATAGATATCTTGACTTAAAAAAATATTGATTTTAAGTAATGGAAGAAAAGGAGAAACCTAAAGTTAATATAAAAGAATTGTTTAGGGAGCGAAAAGGAAAAAAGTTTTTGAATGTTGTCGCACGTGAGTTATTATAACTATTTTTTCATATAATGAATTTTTATTATTCACACGTTTTTATTAAATTTTAGCAATGGTAAGATACAGTCGACTTGAATTCAGAACTCTAACTCGAAAATACGGTGCCGATTTGTGCTTTACACCAATGACAATTGCAACTAGTTTTGCAAGAAATGAAAATGCAAGACAGGTAGTGAAAGTTTCTGCAATACAGAACTTTGAAACTTATTCATTTCTCTTCCTTGTATTCAGGTTGATTTTTCTACCAATCATTTAGATACTCCGGTTATTGTGCAATTTGCTTCAAACAATTCAATAGATTTCCTTTATGCCTCTCAAATGATAATGAAGTATGTCGATGGAGTTGATCTTAATGGTGAGTTTCTAATAAGTGTGTGCTGAATTAGATACTTGTTGAATTTGGATTTTCTATATACCTAATATATACTGAGTTAATTACTTTTCTCCTTTTCGTAGCCGGTTGTCCGCAATCATGGGCTATTTCTGATCATCTAGGCTGTTATTTATTGAGAAAACCTGAAATTATAGAAGACATAATGAAAACAGCTAGACGGAACCTTCCTACAGATTTTTCCGTGTCTTGCAAAATTAGACTGCTGAAAAAGGATAATATCAAAGTCACAGTCGATTTGGTACAAAAACTTGAAAAGCTTGATGTTTCTTTCATTACAATTCATGGACGAACACCACATGAGAAATCAACCAAAACATTTCCAGTAGATGCTGAAGCGCTCAGAGAGATTAAACAATCATTACACATTCCTGTCATTTTCAATGGTGACGTTAACTCGTTAAAAGATGCTGAAAAATTTTATGAAATTACCAAATGTGATGCAATGATGGCAGCACGGGGAATTTTGACAAATCCTGCAATGTTTGCCAATTACGAAAAGACACCACTTTCATGTGTACAAGATTGGATTGATATTAATCATATGCAACAGGATAAACTAACAACTCAAAATTTTCATCATCATCTTACATTCATGTTAGAACGTATACTTAAAAAGCCTGATCGAGTTCAATTTAATGAGTTTACTAAAAAGCAACAGTGCCTGGATTTTCTTGAAGAAAAACTTTCATTAACTCCTAAAGTAATCGATTTTCCTGATAACACAAAATGTACCTATGATGACACTAGTTATCGAAATTTAATTAATAATGAAGAATTTTTAAACAGTGAGTATACAACTGAATCGTCACAAGGAAAATATTTCCTCAGCAAACTTCATAAAACTAGATATGATAATGATGACTATTTAGAAATAATGGACGATTGCTCAAGTCTATTTCAATAGTAAAAATTTATTCTTTCACCAATAAACCAATTTTTCCAACAAATAATATTTTAACAATCACCTCTATTACTTATGCTAAACTCACACGTTGTGGTGTTTCAACAGTTACAGACTTTTTATTTTTGAATCTATCATAAAGCATTTGATATTTTTCAATGTCCTGTTTAGTTAACGATGGACGAGTATTTGCCAAAGCCGCTTCTAAATGTGCTTGTTTAATTTCAACATGTTCTATTGCCTTTCCATTATTTTTCTTTAATTCTTCTTCAATAGCATTCATATTTGCAGTCGTAAGCACACTTTTAATATCAGCACCAGTGAATTTGTTCATTTTCGATGCCAATGCTTTAAAATCTACACTCGAGTCAATAATCAATGATTTTGACAAAAATTTCAAAATATCTAATCTTTCGGTTGCATTTGGCAATTGACATTCGACCAAACGATCGATTCTTCCACTGCGTAATAATGCAGGATCAATTAAATCAGGTCGAGATGTAGCACATATGATTGATACTCCTTCTAAACTTTTTACACCATCAAGTTCAGTCAATAATTGATTAACAACTCGATCCGTTACGCCAGTTGAATCATGGCCTCTTCGTGGAGCTAAACTTTCAAATTCATCGAAAAAGAGAACACATGGTTTGGCTGATTTTGCCTTCTCAAATAAATTCCTCACATTTTCTTCACTTTGACCAATATATTTTGCCAGTAGTTCAGGTCCTTTGATTGATATCAATCTCAAATTCCATCGTTTTGTAATTTGTGAAACAATAAAATTTTTTCCAGAACCTGGAAGTCCAAAGAGTAAAATCCCTGCTTGATTCCTTAATGGCGAGTTTTGAAAAATCTTTGAAAATTTTGTTGGCCAAATTAAAACTTCTTCGAGTGTTTCAATGACATTATCCATGCCGGGAATTTTCTCTTGTCTATCAATATGTTCATCATCATTGTCAATTGATTCAGTTTTAATTCCTTCAAGACATAATTGATTTGAAATGCTTAACGATTTTCGTAAAGTATCTTCAGTCAACAAGGGATTTTTGTAATTTTCTTTAATAGCAAAGAAAATTGCTCGATCTGCGAATTGGCAAATGTCCCCAATTTTATAGCCCTCGGTTATTCTCGCAAACTTGTCCCAATCGAGCGAAGAATCAATTTTCACATGCGAAGATGTATGAAAGAAATTCTTAAATAACTCACGACGATCAGACGCCTTTAGATTGGGAATTTTCACGACATTTTTAAATAGATAACAGCCATAACTGCGAAAAATGTTTTTACTCAAGTTTGACATTTTTGAAGTGGTGACGACGATTGAAATCAAATTTCCATAGTCGTGTGTGAATTCTTCAAACACGTGTCGTATGTTGTTTGCCAATTTTTGTTGATATTCACTCTCTTGCGTTTGTTGTTCATCATCATGTGTTTGTGTGCAAAGAGCGTCTAAATTATGAATCATATAAACGGACGGTGCAGTCTGAAGGCATTCCATTAACATCACTCTCATATCCTTGACAATAGATTCAACCTTTCTTCCCTTATATTGTGCGCAATTAAAAACTGTTACATTTACATTTCGCATTTCCAAGTTCTTTTTTATTTCATTGCAAATTGTTTTCTTTCCTGAGTGCGTTGCACCAGAAATGATGCTGTTATTCTGCTCAATATTCATCACATGAAAATTATTTGTAGTTGAATGAATTTCATTGACAAAACGATCTACAATCTCTTGATGTTTTTCTAGCTTGACAATATTTGCTTCTTCCGTCTTTTTGCTTCGTTTCTTTTCCTTTTCATCTCGTAATAAATTAGCAAATTCATGTGGTTCGCCTCTTTTTATTACATCAATAATTCCTTCACGAAGAATTTCACTATCAATGCAACAAGCTTGAGTAGAGAGTGGAAAAATTTTCATTGTCAGCAAGTAATCATCGAGTTTAAAAATTTGATTTTGATTAATAATTAATGGAACTATTTTTGTGTTGGCGTTTACATATTTTTTGAACTTTTCGTCAATGTCTTTTGCTATTTGTATGCCAAAATTATTTTCCGAAATGTTTGAATGTGGAATAATTTCAAGACTTTCAATGCAGTTGCAGACGAGCTTAGTCTCAAATAATTCAACTCGAAAACCTTGCTCGATATTGAGTACTTTGGCAAGAACAGGATGAATTTCAATTGTCTCAGACGGCACTGATTCATTGCACTTTACACGAACGTGATACTCTTTTTCTTCTTTGGTACGTAATTTATAAATCTGATTTATATTTATAGTTGATGATGACTTTGATATATAGATATCATTAATTTGCATAAACTTATCCAACCTTTTCTTATCACTCACAATTTTTATTTTCATAAAATGTCTTTTATGTGACTCACGAAGAAGAGCTTTCTTTATATCTTCTAAATGTAATTTGTGATTTTGTTTTGTCTCAGCGACTGCCGTTGGTGTTTTGAGGACTTTTGGCAAACAACTTGCACTTGCACTATTGAGCAGTTTTCTAGCAGGTGATTCTTGATTTGATAATTGCTCGAGAAATTTATTTGATTTCTCTTGAACACGCTTTATATTGTTTGCACTTAAACTATTTGAGATCGGTACAAAATCTCTTTCTTTGCTCTCTGCTCTGCCATTATTTTCACTCAATGATTTCATATTACTCAAACTTGCACTTGAAGTTATTGAATTACGTTTTACTGATGTTTCGAAATTAGTAAAATTTTTCCCATTTTCATTACTATCTTTTGTTCTTTTAATGCTACTTCTTGGACTTGCAGGAGGAGGTTTTTTCGAAATTACATCACCACTATAAATATTTTCGGACCAACCTCCATTAGCTCCATTTGTTGTTGAAGTTCGTCGGCCAAAGCCATTTGTTTCAGGAGTATCCAAAAAATTTCTTGAATCAATAAAACTGTTATTGCGCCTTAAATGCGGCATGTTTGATAAATCGACTGTTTCTGATCTTTCAATCGCACTCATACGTTTTGTTATTTTTGATTCTGTAGAATCGTCTGTTGTCGAATTTTTCGGCTTTCTCCGAAGAAAGTCAGGGGTCATTTTCCGATTTATAGATATTTCAGTGTCATTCTGTATACGGCCGTAGTTGAAAGATGGACTTAAGTTATCTAAAAATAGAAAAGACGAGCTCAGCGTATAATAATAGAAGAAAAAAAATATGCGAAAGCAGGAAGAAATTTACCGACAATTGCGTTAACGGCAATCGATTTGTTTAGCCAAATTATAACTGGCTGATAGCGGCCAACAATTGAAACTTGATCTAACATGTCATATTGAATACGATCGAGTGAGCATTCTGCTACTTGATAGTCTTCATCCGACAATGAAATTGACATAGAACGTACTGGAGAGGTATTTTGAATAACTGAGCAAGACACATTGACACCTTCTTTTAGGCCAAATAATTCAGCTAACTGTGCATTGATGCCAATTTCCTCTTCCTCGAATGGATTGTTTGCTTGAATTGCTGGTGACCATGACATATATACCTAAAGATATAAATGTGATGTGATGATGATGATTATTGAGATTGGTCATGAGAAAATTCTTTTTTTTTGCAAATATTATTTTTAGCTCTACATACCGTTTTGTACTGATTTGATCGATGATCGAGGAAATGCATCAAAAGACAGCCCGTTTTGCATGTTGACACAAGTCTTCTATAATTCTCTGGAAGTACCTATTTTTTCGTTCAATGATAACATTCAAGTCTAAAGTCTTCAAAAAAAAATTTTTAATAAAATTTACCACAAAATTTGATTTGATCGGCTTATATTTTACAGCAAAATTTCTAGCAAACATCTCATTAAACTTTTAACTCCATTTGACAAGTGAAACTAAAAATAAATAATTTACTAAAAGAATTTTCTTCTCATGTATTTTATTTTAAGAGGGACGCAACTTAGAAATTTATTTTAATTACATGTGGAAAATGAAACAACTCAATAGAACAACTGAGAAAAATATCAACACGAAACGAAGTAGAACATAAAACTGATTCATCAAAATAAGTTTTTAAACAAAATAAATTTAAAAAGAATAAACTCCTCATTGATGTAGTTTTAATTGTCAACTCAAAAATGAGCAGACAATCAAATGAAAAAACTTGCACGGTATGTCAATAATGCTTATCAAAATTTTGATAAAATATTCAATAGATAATAATTTTTGGATTTTGATCTATTCAGATTTGTGGAGATAAATCGCTTGGTTTCAACTTCAATGTGATCAGCTGTGAAAGTTGCAAAGCATTTTTTCGTAGAAATGCAAATAAGAAGTTTACATGCCCATTTGCTAATTCCTGCGAGATAACTGTGATAACTCGACGATTTTGTCAAAAATGTCGTTTAGAAAAATGTTTTCAAGTAGGAATGAAGAAGGAATATATAATGTCGGAAGAGGACAAAGAGCTGAAGCGAATTAAGATTGAACAAAATCGTAGTAAAAGAAAGATGAAGAAGGAAGGCATTGAAAGTAGTGAAGAAAGCAAAAATTCAAAAATGCCAAAAATCAAGGATGAACAATGGTCACCATTGTCGGCTTCATCATCAGTACAATCACCAGACAGTAAATCAGAGGACTCTGCTGACCATACTTTAACGCTCGATCGATTGAAAATATGTTCAGACTCTTCAGTGACAGAAATAGTGAACGCAATTACAGAAATTCCTAAGGAATCTAGTCAAATAATTCAAAATGTAATGAAAACACAGCAAGAGGCATTGAGCGTTATGAGTAGAATAATTCAAGAGCCTAATCAAGCCCTTTTATTAATATCGCATCTAATAAAAAATCCCAGTGATGGAATGCTAATCATATCAAAAATGATGTCACAATCGCCACTTGAAGCACTTTCAGTTTTCACACAATTCATGTCTTCACCTTTTGATACATTGCAAATTATTTTCAAGGTGATGTCATCACCAAAAGATGTTTTAGCATTTATGACAGAACTTACAAAATCACCACAAAATGCACTTGAGATTATGAGTAAATTTATGAAAACTCCGCCAAATACAGTTAAATCCTTTGAGGGATTATTTAACACCTCAGCTATGGAATCATCATCACAATCTAGCAACAATTTTAATGAAACAATAAAATCAATGTTGGTTGTTAATTCTAATAATAATAGTCCAAGTCCAAATCCTATAGCATCACCTTCATCATTTATTCCACCACAATCGACAATCAATTCACCAAGTTCTTATCAAGACTCTGAAACGAACAATAATGACTATCAACAAATGACAGCTACAATATTAAGAGAAATTGCATACGACATATCCGGAAGGCCGATGTCATCAAAAGGAAATTCAATTGATTCCATAATAAGTGAAGCAATAAAGCTTGAATACAACACACCTCAAATGGTAGCACAAATGAAAAATCAAAATCGTGAATTAAATGAAGTAGAAATGATGAAAATTCAGGAACTGCTAGATGCAAATTGTGCTCTCTATGCACCCATTGAAGAAGATCAATTTTCATTTTTTGGCATGGGTGATGAATTGTCAATCAAAGCTGATGATGCTCAATTCTTTGATCCAATTTTAATGAAAGTAATTAATCTTACTGCTGTTGCAATTCGTCGTTTGATTAAAATGTCGAAGAAAATTTCTGGCTTTAAAAAGATGTGTCAAGAAGATCAAATTGCTTTGTTGAAGGTAACTTAAAATTATTTTAGAAAATGAAAAAATAATTAAAGGATCAATTTTAATTTTAGGGTGGTTGCACAGAAATGATGATCCTTAGGTCTGTAATGCAATACGATTCTGAACAATCATTTTGGAAAATTCCATCAATGAATACCACAAATTTGAAAACAGATATTTTGAAATTATGCCCAAATGGAAATGTATATGATGAACATGAAAATTTTATCAAAACATTCGATTTAAAACTACGTACTGACGAGAGAATCGTTCTTATATTATGTGCTATCACACTTTTCAGTCCACATCGTTCAAATGTCATTCATAAAGATGTGATAGCTTTGGAACAGGTGCGTAAAAAATTGTTATCAACAAGCAATAGTATTCTTCATTCACGTATACATTTTTTTTTTCGCTTTATCTCTTTCATTTATAATTAATAGAATTCGTATTATTTTCTTCTGCGTCGTTATCTTGAGAGTGTGTATGAAGGTTGTGAGGCTCGTTCAATATTTTTACAACTGCTGAGAAAAATTAATGAAGTGAGAAGATTGAATGAAGGTATAATAATATTTGTTTAATTAAAAGTTCTTAATGTTTAGAAAATAATTTGCAGAAGTTATATCAGTATATTTGGATGTCAATCCAAGCCAAGTGGAACCATTGCTAAGAGAAATATTTGATTTGAAAGCGTAAAAAGTACCTCATTGTCTACTAAACTATACAACAAAAAAGCAATAAAATATATTTACCTATGTATACTTATTCAAAATATATTTTAAAGTCTTGTTAAATATCATTAAGTAAAATGCTGTTCATACGGTGATGTGATTGTTTTAAAAAATACAAATGTTGATAAGAAAATAATTCAGTAGCATTAATAAAGATTGAATCAGGTCAATGGCATAATCAAGAATGATGACTTTACAAAACTGTAATTTAAAAAAAATGATAGAGTAAGTAATATGTGTCTCAATCTCATTTTATTTGAATTTGACTATTTTTCATCTTATCATTTAAAATCTTTTTAAACAAATTGATAATTCTTTCGTAATTAGAAGAAAATCATCGTTGTATTCATTTTTTTATTAACGATTTGTTTTTCATGTTTCATTTTTGTCTTTATCACAAGTTTTCCTCTTTTTTTTAATGTGGAAATTTTTACTACTTGATAGTCGAATCAACCAACGAGAGAAATAAATGTAATTTCATAATATTTTAAATTTACGTTTTTGTGAAGAAAGAGGCATTTTTGATGAAGAAATTAGTATTTAAATTTTAAAAAGAGATAGTCTTGATTTATGAGTTATTGTTATATTATGTGAGTAAACAGACTAATCATATATATACTAAACTATAATAAGACATTTGAAAGAATTTAAAAAATACAATAGAATAAACATGAATTATTTTTAGTTTCCTTTATGACTCATTTTTATTTTTTTTTGCGTCTCATAGGCCATTTAAAATTTAATTTTAAAAAGTTACACACGCATATTTGTGCCATGTGTATATTTCAAAAAATTACTTCAGATTTTTTTCTAATGAATACGTTCTTAATCTATATAATTTAGTTCATATTAGTTTTCGTTCTCGTTTTTATATATAAAATCAATTCTTTTCTTCCGTCACATGAGCAATTTATTTTCATCATTTGAGTTTAATCTAGGAGAAATCTGCTTATATTTTATCATAAAGTACGAGAAGAGATTTAGTAATGATTGAGATTTTTTTGAATAGATTCTTCCGTTTCTATATTAATCAGTGGAAATTAAATTTTTTTTTGTTCTTTTAAATTTCATTCGATTATGAGGGAATATATGTATTGCTATTATTTGTTAAGAAATAAAATTGGATTTCTTTAAATTTCTTTTTATATGATCACAACTCGCGTAAATTATCAATTATTTAATGTTAAAAAGTGGCCGGTTGACATATGATAATTTTCTCATATTAGCTATGAGAAAGAGAGAAAAAAAATCAATAAAATGTTATTTGAATAGAAAAAGTTAGTTTGCTATTTATGTTGATAAGAATAAGTTTCAAAGAAGTTAAGTAGTTAATATATTTAAACAGAATATGTATCTTTTAAAAGTTTATGTTTACTTTCGAGAATGATTGAAAATTATAGTTTTTATGGTCATTGTTTTGAGGGCAGATTAATTTAAAATTTTCCTTTGTTTTCGTCATTCGACATTTAAAAAGAGAAAAAAGAAAATGTTTTTAACATTTTAACTTCTATGGCAATTCCTATTCTCTCACTTATTATTTCTTACATTATTAATTAAATTTAATAATTCAGTAATTGACTTCATGAGTGTATGTGTGTGTGTGTGTATGTCGTAGATTGAAAGAAAAATAGAACATAGGGGAGAAGAGAGGAAAATCGATTCTCACGTTTGACTAGATACATACATTCACATGTACACTACTTTTAATATTTTTTTTTTCAATTTTTCATCAAAGAAAAGGGGTTTGATATAGTAGGTTTGTAGTTTTAAAAATTATTAAAGCGCTTATTTTTTTTTTCTTACATCTCTTAAAGTTTAAAGATGTTCTCTTTGTGAGGGTGAAAAACATCTATCTACTTGCAACGATTATAATTTCAACACTTTTTTTCAATCAATTCGTATAAATATTGTCTTTCAAATATTTGGTATGAAATTTACCCATATGAACTGTCATACGCGTACACAAGCTTGAAATACTCATACACCACTTTTTCACAATCACGTTAATTGACTTTTTCATGTTGAAGGTTGTCATTCTTCTGATTATTATTTGATAATGTGTTTTCATTCGATTTCTCACTATTTCCCATATCTTCAACTTTCTTTTGTTCTTTGTCCAAGGGAAAATATATTTTGACAATTTTGACAATAAGTGGTTTCCAAATTATTGACATTGGAAAAATAACAAAGTGTCCAAAAAAGTAAAATTTCTTATAAATAGCCCACCATTTGTAAAAGCTTAAATAGACAAATGGAATCAAACAGTAGCCAGCAATCACAAAGGTGTATGTCTTCAATATGAACCAAACAACCGCTGGCATGATTCCCTGGTTTAAAAATGCTTGAAGCTTTGGATTCTTCTTAAAAACAGGCTCAATCTGTTGAGAGATAATAATTTAATTAAAAATCAATCGATCGTAATAAGTGACATTGTTTTTACCTCTTTTTCAAAATGAATAAGCATAAATTCGAATAAAAATGTGGCATAATATCCTGAATGAAATCCATGCCACACAGCCAAAAAGAACAGTGCCGAAATATGACTAATGTTCTTGTTATTGAGAAATTTCAACCGTTTGTAAACATAGTTGAAAACCCATAAATTAGTTTGTACATTAAACGATGCTACATAATCGCCGAATTTGTAAGTGTTTTCGAATATTCTGAGACGAATATTAGTACAGCCTGTCCAATCTTCTTTGCCTGTTTTCTCATCGCGCGAAACAAATGTGAGACCTAAATAACGAAAATGATTTTTATTAGCAAGAATAAGATGAGAGATGCACATTTATCAAAATTAATGTCACAAACCTGCACAAATTGCTGCTCCTTCTGATAAAATCCAGCAAGAAATATATTTGTAGAGGCTTGCACGACCCCAAACTCCAACCAAAAATATTTTATACAGAAGATTTTTATCTGAGAATTCATTTGATAAGAAGAGACTATCAGGGACAATAACAATTGAGAGTAACTGAAAGATTCCCAAGTAGAACAGGCCAGTTGCAAATCTCATAAATCCATATTTGAAATTTTCTTTTCCTTCATATTTCCCATTAGTAAATTCGTAATAGCGTTTGAATGAAAATTGTGGTCCAATTATAACAGTTGGTGGAAAGTATGCAAAGCCAAATACTTCGAGTAGAGACGGAATTTTATAGGGCCGTGAATCGGTGATGCCTAGCACTTCTGGTTTTTTAATGCTATCGTTTACATCAAAAGTCAAGCCAATTAAATGAAGAACCATTACGCAATGTGCCATCGTCCAACAGATATCATAATTCTCTGTGGATGTCTTATAATAGCCTAGAGATGAAAAATAAAAAATAAAAAATAGTCAACAAACTGTTTTCGCTCTCTTTTTCTTCTTTCAGCGTGATGTGTGTTTGTGTGACATAATTCATGCAAAGAGCAAAATATATTTTTTTATTAGAACTTACCTATTAATAGATACGACATGTGAAAGATAAACGATACCGGCACAAGATATTTAGACTTGTACAAGAGATTAATGATGATGTATGTAAAAGTTACACTTAGAATTGAATGCTGAGCTTCGTAACCATAATTAAAAATGCATATCAGTATACCGCATACAGTAAAAACTAAATGATGAGTTTCCTTTTTCGTAATGCTCGCATTATTGTGTAGAAACAGGCGATAGAAAATTACGATAGGATAAGCTGTGAATGAGTAGAACAGAGAATTTGTAAGTGAATGAGCAAATGTAAAATGTGTGTGAGTGAGAGGAAGAGAGGAAAAAATCAATAAAATATAAACGTGAAAAGAAAATCGATAATGGAAATTTTCACAGGCTTCATTTTTACCTAAAAGTACGGATAATAAAAGTCTTAGAGCTGCTTCGCTTGCTCCCAAAGTCTCTGACAAGTATGATAACATTTTGCTATTATTTAATAATTTTGCAATATACTATTTTTTTCTTTGGCGTTTTGTTTTCAAACTAAATTATTGCTTTTAAAACAATTTGCAGTACGAGCTCAACTCTGACGTATCTCTATTAAACTTTCACTTATCAATTATCTATTTTACTCTCTTCTCACTTTGTAATTTAAAATGAGTTTCTGAAATTATTTTTATTGCAAGATGTGCACATTTTCATATTCTCTCTACGACTAACTGAAACACAAAGATTAAGTAGGTAAGAAATTTTTTTTCACCATATTTTCACCACAAATTTTGGGGGAAATTAACTTATTACAACATGCATAACAAATTTGTTTTTGTTTTGAAGCACACTTGCAGGATTGAGAAAATTAAAAATATTAAAAAATGACATCTAAAAAGCAAAAGAAGGTTGAAGATAATGAGAAAATGCAAGAATCTGATGAAGATCTAAGTGATGATGATAGCACAGATTCAGAAGCAGTTGATGAAAATGAGGTAAGAAATTAATTTCATATTTTTGCAATATAATCAAATACACATGTTTGTAAAAATTTCAGGAAATTCAAGTTGATTTTGAAGGACGTAATCCTCAAGATGAAGATTTTGATGGAATACAACAGCTTTTAAAGCAATTATTGTTAAAAGCTCATATCAATTTATCAGAACTTGCAAATATTATAATTTCACAAGATTATATTGGTTCAGTTATTAAGCAGAGTTGGGACGAAGAAATGGCTTCAGACGAAGAAGATGACGATGATGTAGATGATGAAAATGTAGTTTTCGGAATTACAACTGCCATCAATTTGACAAGCAGAAGAGAAACTCATTGTATTCAACAAATTAAAAATTTAATTATAGAAAAAGCCGAAAAGAATGGATCAGAAGCGACAGTGAAACTAGTGAAAAACATTTTAACAAATGACTCGATTACTACCGGTTTCATCATTAATGAGCGTTATGTCAATATTCCCGTACAAATATCAGTACCAATGCTTGAAAATTTATGTAAGGAAGTAAAGCGAGCTGTTGAAAAGAACAAGCCTTATAATTTTTCCTATTACATCATGATTTTAAAGTTTCATCGCAAAGAAGCTAGTAAAGGTCAATCACAAGAGGACTTTTATTCAAATCAGGAAGAAGAATTGTTTCTCAAAGAGTCACTTGCAAATTTTGAATATTCTGTGAAAAATGAAGCCGATTCTGGTCTCGATGGCAAATGGAAAGAAGAAGATGAAGAGCTAACACCATATAGAAAAGTTGTGATTATTGATGGTAAAAAGTTTTCTCAAATTGTCGAATCAATAAATTCTTATATCAATGGGGTGACCACTTAATGGGGTGAATTAAATTTGTTGCATTATAACTTTCAATGAATAAGAAGATGAGAATATATTTTTTACTCAGTAATCAACGACTTTTATTTGATTCAAATTTGTCGAGGGGGTGACAGCTTCGAAGAAAAATTTAAATTTTTTCTTCATTTTTCTACACTTTCAATTTTTTATGAATATTTCATGATGTACGAAGTTTTGAGTTCACAAACTTTTAGTATAAACTTAAGATACAAAATAAAAAAATATTTTTATAAAAACAACGTTTTTCCTGCGAACTAAAAAGCATAAAATAATTTTTTTGGCCCATATTAGAAGGTCCTTATGAGTTTTCTAGTAAACGGTGACAGACTCAGTGACTATGACGATATATGCAAAAGGAAAAACGTTGGGCGCGTATATG
>JACWBX010003603.1:0-35844 GCA_014622435.1 Polypedilum pembai
ATTTTATCAGTGGTTGTGTTTTTTAAAACAAAATTAAGAAAACTATCGTCAAGCTATTATTTAGCTGCGTTGGGAATAAGTGATACTTGTTTTTTATTTGGAGCATTTGTTTCATGGCTTAATTACTACAATATAAATATTTACAACCGTGACTATTACTGTCAATTTTTCACATACATAAGTGGACTATGTAGTTTTCTTTCTGTGTGGTTTGTAGTGGCATTTACAATCGAGAGATTTATAGTTGTACTCTATCCGTTAAAACGGCAGACAATTTGTACAGTTAAGAGGGCTTGTACAGTATTAAGTGTTTTTTGCTTCCTAGGATGTCTAATAAACATTCCATATCTGATTTACTCAGCGCCAATATATTCGCCCTTTTTGAATGAGATTGTTTGTGATGTGAAAGAGTCTTATAAGGTATGACATAGCATGAAATGAAAAAGAGATGAAAATTTCTTTTCATTCTCACGTAAAGTGTCACTCAATTGTGAAAATAAATTCGATTCCAATCCTTATTGCGAAAAAAAAGAAATTTATATTGAAATTTAAATCGATAGATTTAAAACAAGAAATTCTCACACACTTTCTTTTCATTATTCTTCTTTATAGTATGAAATGCAAATATTTAATTACATCGATACGGCAATTGTTTTTGTGCTGCCGTTCACTGCAATTGTAATACTCAATACAATTACTGCATTATCTGTGTGGAGAGTTGCTAATGTAAGACGTACAATGACTCTTCAAAAAAGGTAATTTTTTATGGCTAAAAAACCCAAAGACTCTTGATAATGTCCAATTAATAGAAATTATTTTTTAATTGAAAGTTCCCCTGCTATTTTCTCCAAATAACTTCTAATTTATTTCTCGCTTTTATTTCAATCAATTTATTTCCGTCAAATTGACAAATTGTTATTTCTCGGAAGAGAATAAATAAAACTTTTTATATTATTTAAGACAGTATTTGATGCTGACTGTTGGCTTTTTGACCTTGTCAGGTTCTTTTCGAAATTTAATACTCTTTTCTAAGTAAAAGAAAAAGTCTTTTAAATACCCTTTTCTGTCCATTTCATTCTAATCCTTGGAAGCAGCAAATATTTGCTGAATATTTCATACATGCAGCTCTTTTTTATGATTTTATCATCAAAAATGTATGTAGAAAAGTATTTCTAATTAAATCTTCAAATTCCACATTTATTAATAGAGTAAACGAGTTTAGAACTGCCATTAATACGCACAGTCAAAATTCTTTGTATAAAGACAACGTCAATTCGCTATTTCATCAAAAAAGTAAGGAGCAACATTATTAATGTTAATAGACCTATCTCTAATTATAATGAGCAATTTTCTATAGAAAATGTAGCAGTTAAGAAGAATAGTAATTCATCGCAAATAAAAGTCACAAAGATGCTACTTATCGTGTCTTCTGTCTTCGTTTTGCTTAATCTACCCAGCTATATTATGAGAATAAAAGCATTTCTTATTGAAGTAAGTGTAATTAATTCAAATGAGAATCGAGATAGAAAGCTAAAAATCATATCTTTGAGGCATATTAATTTTCATCATTAGTAAAAAATCTCTAAGAAAAAGATTTTAATTATTACACTTAGCATGTTTTTGTCAATGATATTATTTCTAAAAAATTCATTTTGTTAAAGACAAGTAAATAGCTATGTTAAAAAAAAGATATAAAGTACTTCTTTGTTAAATGATTAATAGAGAAAACTTTTCTAGAGAAATTTCAGTTCATCAATCAATCGGATGTTACTTTTAGCTTTCTCTTCTGTTTCTTTTATGTTATTCAAAATACACACAAATGGTCTTGTGTTCAAGCTGACGCCATATAACTTTTCTTTTTCCCATTTTTCCGACAGAATGATGGAAAATCTTCACAAGTGACTGTTATCACTCAATATATTTGCTGGTTTTTCTTCATTACAAACTTTGGCATTAACTTCATAATTTATTGCTTAAGTGGTCAGAATTTCAGGTATTAAATTAAGAATAACGAATATTTATTTATTTATATATCATCATCTCTTCTCATAAAAAACAATCTAAGTTATTCATTTGCAATTAAAAGAAGATTTATATACGTATATGATGATAAAAAAAAGTTTGTAGTATAACTTTTTGAATAAATAAGTATGTTTTGCTTTTCTTCTGTTATTAGACTTGCTTACATGAATAATTTTTTTTTCCTTCTCTCTCTCTTTATTGGTATAACATGAAGAAAAGCCGTGTTTTCAATGTTTGGATGTAGAGAGAGGCGAAGCGGAAGACAACCCGATGGAACACAAGTTACAAGTATGTAGGAGCGAGAAAAATTTTTAATTAAAAACGAACGAAATTAGAAATTTTTTAATTATTAAGTGTTCTCTCTTGCGTATAGTTTCAGAATACATAAGAAATTCGCATTCAACAGCATCAACAAAAAGAAGAATCATCACTCGCAACGAGTCATCTTCTGTGAATGACACACAAGAGCTTCAGTATTTCAATGCTAGCATGAAAAAGTTTAGGATTATGGATAAAATATAGCGCACATAAGCACTCGAATAAAAGGATTTAAAATAACAGAAAATTTATTTATTTAATTTAGAATATTTAAAATATACGCACTGTAATTATTTTAAGATTATGCATTAATTTTTTTTGTAAAGAAAATTTTCTTAATGTCGATACCCAAATAAAAAATGAAAATAAATGGGTCAGAAAAAATATGGAAATTAAATCTTGTCGTGTTCACTCAATTCATTTTTTTCAGCTTCAGAATTTTTTGAAGGCGTGCGAGCAATAAATCATATTTTATGACGAACTTTTGACACTTACCCTTTTCTTTCTCGTGTAAAACTCCCATTGTTCCGAAAAATCGCTTATCCAGAATTTGAAGAAGCTGAAGTGAAGTCATTTGAACATCAACTCGAGGGCAACCACACATGACTAAAGTTACTGCAATCACTGATGTGTAATGATCACATGGATACTCCCTAAGTATTATAAAAGGGATGAAAAATTATGTTAACAACGCATTAAATTCACTTTGAGTTTGAATCAAGATAATAAAGTGTGTGACATGAAAGAGGCAGTAATTAATGTTTTGAATTGAAAATGAAGTATTAATTAAAGACTTTGATCAAGTTTATAGCCAATTTTCTTTCTTTTCACGAAAATAAATCGCAAATAAAGTTTTTGAAGGTTAATAAATTTTCAATATTGCTACTTAATCAGTCTAATTAACTTTATTTATGTTAATTAAAATTAATTATTTAATTTCGTAAAGAATTTTATATTGAAATCAATGTTTTAAGCTAGAATAATGATAAAATCGCATTAATATGAAAAAGTTTTTCATATTGAAAATTCTAAAACAATTTCGATCTCATTAATAATGTATTTAGAGTGAAAATAATTTACCTCTGGCTGTTTTAATTAATTTTTTCTCAATTAAAAAATAATTAATGACTCCATTTGGCACATAGAGGTGGTTTGCACTTACTTGACATTGAATATTGATGCAAGAGCAAGGAAACAAGCATCTGCTTCTCTTGCTGTTGCTGTATAACAACGGTCTATAACCCATTCAAGTAGTGACCCCACATCGGGATTACATTCTAACAACAACACAACTGTATCCTTTCCAAGCTGATAAATCTGTCCATAATAAATTAAAATTTAATGTATTACATTCCCATTTACATTAATTATATTT
This sequence comes from Polypedilum pembai, assembly GCA_014622435.1. Classification (NCBI taxonomy): domain Eukaryota; kingdom Metazoa; phylum Arthropoda; class Insecta; order Diptera; family Chironomidae; genus Polypedilum; species Polypedilum pembai. The sequence continues at coordinate 3,716 of JACWBX010003603.1, forward strand.
ACTTTATCATCAGATGATGTTAGAAGCAAATCCAACCACAAATAAATATTTCCATCTTCGCCCAGATTTTGAGTATCAAAGCATGCGCCACAACATAACAATGCTGACATTGCCTATCATAAAAATAACATATTTATGACATCAAAAGAAAGAAATATATATTTTTTTTTGTTATAACAAACCTGCAAAGCATTGAATTGCAATTTCTCTTCATCAGGATTGTTATTTATTGTGATATTGCTGGCAACTCCCAAAGGTTTTGCATATTGACCCGACCATGATGTGAAGAGATTGAATAGATTACGTTTTAAATCTTTAGACAATAGTGTATTACATGTTTCCACTGCAGCAACAGATATATGATCGGAAAAATTCATCATGAGAGAAGAAAAGAGAGATAAAAAAGATTTCGTGACATGATGTATGATTGTAAAATTAATATTATTCAACTTACATGAGAAATTCTTTATCATTATACGAATAAATTCGCAAAAATGTATCTTCACTTCTCTCATATTACTGTTATCTTTATCGATTTCTGTTTCAAGATACAAACGCGCTCCTTCCATATAATCTTTATTTTTTGAAAGAGATTGAAGAGAAAAATAAAATGTCATTTTAAGTATGTTTCTTTTAATGATAAGTTTGTAGTTTTAAACTTTCTTTCTTACCAACAAATGTGGGATGCATTGTGTCACGTTCAAGTACGCATGAACTTTCACCAAAAGTACCATTTTCTGCAATCAACTTTAAAACTTTTACCAGCTGTAATCTTAGAGCATCTCTACGACGTCGTCTTCTCATATTTTCTTGCTTCTTATCCACTGCTTCTCTTATCAAATGCACTAACTCTTCCATCAAATCCCTAAAGAAAGCATTGATTATTTAAAATATGCAAATTCTATCTTGTTAAACTTACTTTAATGCATCCGGATTGATGAGTCCAAGAGCATTAACAGCAGCATCTCGAATGTCAGCAACTTCACAACGCAATAGGGGTACAAGTAGCTTGTACATTGCAATTGATAAGCCACTAGCACTTTTTTCATTTCGATCAGTGTTCATAGAATCAGGTGATGAACTAAGTGAGAAATATGTTTGAAAATTAAATTAGTATGATGATAATTTTCTCGTTTACATTTTTTTCATAACAAAAATGAATTTTAGTAACAAACATTTAAACATTGCTTTCAAAGTGAACTTAAAAATTTTTGTAATAAAAAGAAAACTCATGAAAGAATTTGAACAATTCATTCAAAAAACTTGAAACAAAGTTAAATGCCATTAGCATAAAATTTAATTAAAAATTCAACAGAAAATTATTTTGTGTGTTTTGAATCAACAGAAAGAAGGAAAAATCTAGTCTATTTACTACAAACTAAATTGGGTAGGAGAAGAGAAAGAAAATTGAATAATTCATTCCACACCGCATAATAATTGAATTACATTGCTTTATAGTATAAATATATACACACAGAACAAGAGTGAACAATCCTACTTAACATTTAATTTCATCATATCTACCCATGTCGTAGCTTGTTTTTACGTCCATGCGATAGTGGAAGAGTGAATCTAACAATCCCTTCAGGTCCAAATACTGACGATGGTATATTATCCAAAGAGTCTGACAGAGATCTTGTATCAGCCGATTGCTCATGCAAACTTCGTTAGAGTACACACATTTACATTTTTTTATTGTTTATTTTATAGATATATATTTTTTTAGATATACGGGATGAAATTGAGGTAAAATAAACAAAGGTTGTATTTGAAAAGAAGAAAAATAAATTAGAATCAATTTTGAATCAAATGTGTATGAAGATAGGAAAGAAAGTAGGAGGTGTGTGTGTATATATGTAGTGGCAAAGGATGATGAATGTGTGTGAAATGAATTGATGTGCAAATAAATGTAGAAAACACATGTTGTAGTTCATTGATACATTCAGTTAGTCTAATAACTGTCAATTAAAAATATTTTAATCCTCATTAAACCATGCTTGACAAAATATAAGAAAAATATGACATCTAATAATATCTTGACTAACTTTTATCTCTCTTTAAGAAATTGAAATAAACAAAAAACATAGATAATTAAAGAATAATTATGATTAATGATTAGCAATGTTAAATGATATTCATGAAAAACATCAATCACTAAATAAATGATCAAAATGAAACTTTTTTAAAACGCTTACCTCAAGCTTAAATCAGGAGATGCGCATCTTATAGAAGATGATACAGTAGGTACAACAGGTGGTATTAATCTCATAGCCATTTTTATTTGATTTTTCCATAAATTTACGTAAGAATCCCTTTGACTCTCGGTTAATGGCTTTTTTGTTGGTGCAGAGCTACGTAATATTGATGCACGATTATCGCTTACAGGCCTAAGTTGAGAGAAATAGTACAATAATTTCAAATATTTATAGAGAATAAAAACTTTTAATTGCTTACGTGGGATCAATAACAGTATAGAGACTTTGTACTCTCTGATAGCATAACGGCCACGCTTGTGTAACTACAGCAGGACATGCTTGCATTACATTATTTCTCTCCATAAAACCAAACAAGCATATAGCCCATGGATCGAATTGCAATCCATTGCTGTTGTTTGAAGTAATTTGTGTATTATTCTGCACACCTGTAGTTTTTACAGATTCTTCAATATAACCAATACTCCAAATGCTACTATTTCTCTCCACAATCCATTGTAAATCGATTACATTTGCGTTTAATATCGCTGTTCGTTCGCTTTGTGGCAACAAATGCATTAATGAATCTAGTAGCTATACAATATGTTAATTAAAAATTATTTTAAATTTCATATAATAATTTTACCTTTGGACAACATTTATCAACCACATCAATTAATGGAGGTTCTGTTTCGGGCAATCCAAGTAATTTAACAACACATTTAACTTCTTTTAAAATGTGAACTGCAAGTCGACGAGGTGCCGGTCTATAGTTGCATAACATAACAAGAGCAAATCCTTCAACGAGATGAAAAGTTGTGGCAAGCGGTACTTCAATTTTCTTGACACCTTCACCTGACATCGATGTAGCAGAAGATGAAGGCATTGGATGAATACCACTGTTTGAGTTTACACTTGAATTGGTGCTTGTTGTTCCAATCGAATGCTGTTGAGCCAATTGTGAAGAAATATAACCAGAGTCTTTTGCCGATATGACAGTTCCCATTGTCGTGGTTGTTGTATATGTTGACAAAACATCGGTTGATTGTTGTGCAGACAATGGAACTGTTGTAACTTTTGTAACCGTTTGAGTGGATGGGGGAAGTTTTTCCAATGCAATTTTCCAAGTATTTAACAACAAGTGCAACATTCGCAAGCCATTATCAAGTAAATGATGGAAAGTATCGTTGACATCTCGCGAGAGAAATTGCGTAAACCCGTGTATCACATCTTGACGCCAATCTGGAAAATCCTTAACGAGAGTTTGCAACGATTGATATGCTAAACCACTAAGCTCTTCATCCATATGAACAGTACAGCGAGCAAGTAAGTCAACAAGCTCAGATTGACTGATATTATCTGGAATTAGACGTGGTATTGCTGCAATACACGTTCTAAACAAATCAATTTTGGGTTTTCGTTCTCCAGTTAACAATTCTTCTGGCTCCTTATTAACATTCTGTTGATTAGTCATCATAAAAGGACGACCTAAACTCGTATCGAGGGCTCGAAGAATATCAACAAAAACTCGTCGAACGTGAGGAAAATAATTGTATATTCCAATGCTCTTTGCCATATCTTCTGTTAGTAACTTGTTCAAGTATGTCTTCTTTACTCGTAATGTATTGCCCGATGGTAATGTAGGAATTGTTCGCGGCATAGGTGGTGGCTCACCATCTTTCTGCTGCAATGAATCTGCTACAACCAAAAATGCACGCAAACCAATACTCATCCGTTCGGGCGTCATAATTATTTTTATTGGCCTTTTATCGACCCACAAAAGTTCAAAAACAATTTCTCTCATTGCATAATCCAATCGTTCTTGTGCAATAAACTGAATAATTTTTACGAAAATGTTGAGTGGCATATCTCTTGGCACGACTGCTTTGCTTCCTCTGGGAAATAAAGAATTCACAATACTTTGAAGACGTGAATGTGTCGCCTGATTTGATTCGCATTTGATTCGTATCATATAAACCTATTATAATTGGCAAAAAAAAATAAAATTTCCATGTGTCAGCATTTATTATTTAATTAGAAAAGAAGAACAAACAAACAAAACATACCCATAAAAGTCGATACAGTGACTCGAGAGCTTAGAAATGAAAAAAAAAAAGAATAAGCAAATTTAATTAATAATTATCATACATTAAAAAACTCACCGACTCGGCTCATTTTTTGATCACGATTTTTGAGATTACTTAGACACATAGCAAGAAAGTAATGCCAGTTATTAAGGAAGAAAGTTTTTTGAGAGACACAAAGTAGACAAGTCACAAGTGGAAACAACGCAAGTCGATGTTTATTTTTGGTGCATGCATCAAGTGTTGGCGTATATAAAAGATCAACAAAATTTTTGACACATGGCACATTGACTTCATTTTTAACAGCGGCTGCAACTGGCACTAAAATTTCTACAAATAATCCAGCAAGCGCATGTTTTATATCTTTGTCTTTTACTTCCAAAAAATATTGAGCACATTCGTGCATGAATTGAAATGACAACTCAAACTCTTCTATGGGGACCATTTTTACACGAAAGAATTTCATACCCATAAGTAGACTTATAATGCTTTGAGTTGTATGCGGTGAAGGCTCTTTTGATCTCAGCTCCTTTAATTCCGATATAAAACGCTTTCTTATGCTTGAAAAACGACTTTGTGCCAATGCTCCAACAACTTCACCGTACAAATCTGCAATAATGTGGATATTGTAGGAATTTGGAGAATTTTGTATGCCTTCGCGATATTTAAAGTGTCGAAAGGCAAGATTTTCAATATTTTTTATGATATCTTCATGTCCTGGATGAAAATGTAACTGTTTTAAGACTTCAAGTAGAGCTAAACAAAATATAAATTCCACTGCTGCTTCGCGTCTTTGCAATTGATTTTCCAGATCAAGTGACGTTCCAATTAAATTCCAATCAATATCAGACTTTTTTATATCAGTCTTAAATTCTGCGTCGGAAATTTGTCTACGATGCCATGCAAGCAAAGCGCGAAGAAGAGAAGGCAAGCAATGTTCAGCTGCAGAGCCTAAAGCGCTCAATAATTGATCAAATTGCGGATCCTCGCCTCTTTGAAGTAATTTTGATATTTGTTTTTCAGAGTTTTCCAACATTACACCTTCAATCTTTTTTTCCGCTTGTTGTGTAAAATCTGAGAATAGAATTCTCATTACAATTTCACCCGGAGCAATTACACCATTGCTCGTGCCAGAAAACATATTTTCATTGCTTGAAAATCCACTTGCAGCGAGTGATGATCGATTTTGTGGACTCCATGGTAACAAACTTGATCGAGTTGAAACAGGAATGGTATTATAGAGAGGAGATTTTACTACGTCAATTTCTTGATTAGAAAATTCATCATTGTCATTTTTATTTCCGTGATTAGCGGGTGAGCTCTCGGCGCTTGATAATGAAATGATTGTGTCAGCTGATCCTGTAGTTATTGAATCATTTTGTTGATGGCCAGACGAGTCTATAAGAAAATGATGTAAAAAAGAAAATACATGCATGTTTAAATTATCATCGTTACATGTTTATATTTGTGTATATGTCGCAACTATTCATTTCTTACAAGCTTGTAATGATGGGACGTTAGAATGTCCGAGCTTGGATAAAATTCTCGATAATAAACTACTTCTAATGTAAACATTTTGATCAACCATAAAGTCTATTTTTAAATCATCATTATACAAAACGAAATCATCTTCCATCGAGCAACTCAACTATTCAACTAAATATCACTTTTATCCAAACTTATAATTGTACGTAATAACTCAAGTTATAACTTTATTTATTCAAAAAATTAACAGGAAAATTTAAACATATTGCGAAAAAAAACTATTTGTGAGAAATAGAAAAAAATCTCATTGCGGTCGAACGATGTGCCACAAAAGAATTTAAAATGAAAACTAATTCACACACATAGAACGACGAGGTGCTTTTCATTCGATTTTTCAGGCTTCGTCTCGAAATATGAAAAAAAATTGTGGAAATGTACAACTACAATCAAATTATTGATATTCATTTAATTTAGCTAAGCGATACATTTTCTCTTCTTTCTTTCTTTCTTTAATGTCATGCGATGTGCATACACAATCATTGCATAAAAAAGCTTGTGTGCTCTATTGGCCTTGAACATTTAGAAAAACGAGAGATTGAGGATCAAAATGAAATTATTATGACTCATTAATAGATTTGTTTTTAAATAGTGAGCATTAAATCAAATTTTCGTGTTCAGCACTAAATAAAAATTCTGTGCTCAGCACTAAATGTTTTAAATTCTCGGTATAAATTTTATATTTAAAAACTGTAAAATAGTGCTAGCTTCACCTCAATCTTTAAATAGTTGAAATAAATTTATTTCTTGGCATTTAAATTATATTGTGCACAATATAAAACTTGGCTGATAAATTCAAATTGAAAATCGATGAGCGAATGCAGTCAAATCAAAAACAAAATTTTTCTTTTCACTTTTATGTATTCATTTTCATGAAGGGATGTTAATTTAACTAAATAATTTTTCATTTGACCACTTATAGTTGATATTAAAGCACTTTAAAACATGTAAAAACTTATATTAACAGCAATATTGGAAAATTAATTTTTCTTGCGACATTTTGTTGGGCGGTTTGTTTATATATCGAAATTACGTATAAAAACTATCAAACTAACTTAAACTCTTATCTGTTGATGAACTGCCAGTTGTATTATCTGATTTATCCATGTTTTTATTTCGATTTTGTGCCTATTTATACCATTTTTCACTTTTTATTTTAAATTTTCAATCAATACACAAAACTTCACTGTTTTTATCGTCATTCGCTTTGCAATCCCCCTGCATAACTGACATCAGCTGATTTTTGTTTTTTTTCGATGTGTTTATGTAAACAAAATTGTAAAAAAACAATCACGTGTTGCCGATTATTATTGCTGTTGTTGTTGATGATGCTAACTGCTGTTTATGAATGAAAAATAAGCTTTTATGTATGATGCGAATTTTATTTAAATTTTTGATTAAATTTCGTCTTTTTAGCTAACAAAGAGCTTATCAGCTACACCCAATTTATTTCCAGTTGTTGTTAATGATGTTAACTGCTGTTTATGAATGAAGAAAAAAAATAAACTTTCATATACGGAGCGAACTTTTTTGAGGCTTCTTTTTATTAAATTTCGTCTTTTTTAGCCAATAATCAACTTATCATCTACAAACAATTTATTTTTAATATATTTGAATGTGTTGGCAAAATAAAACTAAATGATTGACAATTTATTTTTCTCATTAATTGGAACAAGAGCATTATTGTTTCTCAGAAAACTATTACTGATCAAACAATCCAAATCTTTTCTAAAACACTTTTAAAAAAGAAAAAAAATAGCTGACACTTGAAATCAAATAATATGATATGAGCAATAAAAGCAAAAAATTTTCTAATATGGAACATTACTAAAAAGATAGCTGACACTTTCTCCATTATGCGTTCTGCGAACTGCTTCTGCAAACATCATCGACACATCAATGCATTGAATTTTTGGACAGTCTTTCATATGACCATCTTGGGGAATTGTATTTGTGACAACAACTGCCTCGAAACATGCATTATTTATGCGTGAAATAGCTGGACCGCTAAAAATTCCGTGTGTTAAAATGGCATACACTTTTGTTGCTCCTGCTTCCAATAATTTCTCAGCAGCGTGGCAAATTGTCCCACATGTATCAGCCATATCATCAACTAAAATTGCTACTCTATCTTTTACATCACCAACCAACACCATTGATGCAACCTCATTTGCTTTTTTGCGCTCCTTGTGAATCAATGCAAATTCTACATTAAGACGATCAGCAATCGATGTTACACGTTTTGCACCACCAGCATCAGGTGAAACAATAATCGAGTTGCGCCACTCTTGAATATTTTCTTTAATCCATTTCAGAACTGCTGGTTCTGCATAGAGATTATCCACTGGAATATCAAAGAAACCCTATGGAAAAAAGAAAAGTTTATAATTATTTTGTAATTAGGAAATTTAACAAGTGGTACCTGTATTTGTGAAGCATGAAGATCCATTGTTATTATATGGTCAGCACCAGCAACTGACAGCATGTTTGCAACAAGTTTTGCCGAAATTGGTGCTCTACTCTGTTGATTGCATAAAGAAATTGAATGAATCAAATTTCATTCGAATACGAAGAATAATTACAAATCTTCTATCATATTAATATTTTAGACTAAATAACTTTTTTTTTTCTAACTAGATCTGTGTATGTGTTAATGATAAGGATATTACATTATTAATTTGGATAAAAAAATTTGGAAAAAGGGAAAAATAGTTGTGTTAATTGAAACATTTATTATACTTAAGCATGAATGAATGAAATTGAACAGAACTGCTTTTTTACAATCAAAAGAGATGTACAAATAATGGAAAAATTTTGTTTCATGCATTTCTTCAAAAAATTTGTTTTTTTAAGACAGGTATAGTAATTATAATGAAATAAAAAAATATCCTTCCTATCTTTATAGGTGATAGAGTTCATAAGAAATTATGAAAAATGAATGCAATTTAAAATTGTCTCTAAAATATTTTCTTTTAAAGCTGACAACACAATTTTACCGTAATCTACAAAAAAAGAGCAAAAAAGTTCTGTATTAATAATTTGCACTTTAGTTGTGAATCGAAGAAATTGGAGCTTCCAAATACTTAAATTTCTTACTTTAAAACGAGACTTGTTTTCAATATTTTTGCATTTGAATATGAAATAAACAGAAAGGAATTACAAAAAAAAAAGTGCGATGCATCGCTTTTTAATTAAAAACGCTACAATTAATAATGACTCACTCAAAACAAAATGTTTTAGTCAATTTACCAGCCATTAGTAAAATTTTTGAAAAATTAGAGAAAGAAATTTGCCAATTTTATTTATTTCCCCGAACTCAGAATGGTCTTAGATAAATCTGATATAGGTACTGTTAGTTTATATATTGAAAATTTTATTTCAAGTATATAAATATAGCTCAATTTATATTTCTTTTATATCGGAATTTTTATATTTTCAATTTCTTAGGGTAGGAAAAGAAAATAAGGATAATAAATCATTTATTCGTGATTTTTGAAATCTACAAAAACCATCCTGTGTGCTAAAGGAAGCTCAAAAAGTATTTACAAAAGAAACTCTGTTAACTCTGTGATTGGAATATTAAGACCGATTAATTTCATCAACCGTTAATCTGACAAAAAAGTATCAGAGCAACGATTACTCACAGTATAAATATCTGGCACGTAATCCTATAGTAAAAATACACAAAATTAAAGACAAACAAATATTGAAATGAAAAAACTTCGATTGATTACATTTTTTTGTTGTTTTTAAAGTGCGCGAAATGAGAGAGATAATATTAATGATTCCGGTTTGCACAGGACGAGTTTCGTATATTATTATTGTATAAATTCATTATTATTACAATATAAGAAATAAATTGGGTTAAAAAGTTTTCACACTTTGACTTCTTTTTGTTAGTTTTCTAAGAAAATTTTAAAATAATGATTATGATAATCAATATTTTTACGTGTAAAATGAAATATGATTACAAAGTTACAAATAAAGTCATATTACACAAATAACATATAATTATAATCAAGAGACTATGTATGCATGCACTTTTAGACAATAACATTAAGCTTCTCAGTGTGGAAATATTTTTTAAACCTACACAAGTGAGAATTTAATATATATATATATCGTTTTTAAAAAAGATAATAATGGTGAATGATGACTTTTTCTTGTATTTTACCAAATCAATTTTAAAAAATGAAGAAATAATAAAAAAAATATAGAATAGTCTGAATAAAAAAATCACCCGAAATTTCCATTCATTTGACTTCATCATCAGTTGAGCTAACTTTTCATCGCCAGACTGTGCAATAGGAGTAGTAATAAAATTGGCAATAAAACAATCCAAATTATATTTTTCACAACAGTGCACAATTTTGGATGTGAGTGTAGTAGTAGTAGCAATCGTCGTTAATCAAAAACGAGACAATGATCAAATCGTTATCAAACAAGAAAAAATTGGTTAAGAAAAATGATTAATAAAATATAAAAAAAAATTATCTTTAGATATCATATGAAAACAATTGAAAATATTTTTGATTTATAATTTGGAAAAATGCTCATAATCAGACGAGAGTTTTCGAGTTTGATAAGAAATATATACGCGATTTAAAGAGATAAAGAGCTAGAATATTTATTTTTTTTTGTTATAAGTGTGTGAGAGTGAATAATCAATCTATTCTAAAAGTAATTTAAATATTTATTTCCTCCTAACTTGATGATAATTCACTCTCTCTCTCGGCAACAAAAACTAATTTTCGAATTTTTAAACTATAAAAAAATACTTCCACATTTTTCTTTTAATTGCTTTTGTTCAATTTCATAACAAACATAATAACATTCGCGAGAAGAAGAAAATTTGAAAATTTTGATAGCCAATGAGAATTAATTTAGATGCAAAAAGAAAGGAGAAAATTAAAAATTATTTTTTAATAGAAAATAACAAAGATTGAAAAGAAAAGAGAGGTAGTTTAAAACCAAAGAGCACGCGTTAGGATAAATTTTTTAAATAAAGGATTTGAAAGCCATGATAAAACGAATTTAGCTCATGTTATGATGAAAAATGAACTCAAAATTGCTTACCTTGTCTTTTTTGTCTTGTCTTGCATATGGAAAACATGGTATCACAGCTGTCACTCTTGAAGCTGATGCAATTTTACATGCATTTATCATAATTAAAAGTTCCATCAAGTTGTCATTTATCTCTCCTGAACCGGATTGTACTAAAACATAAAAGAAGATATTTAAAGTAAAAATTTTCCAAAAAATTCTTTATATTATTATTTACCAATATATACATCCTCTCCACGTACTGATTCTCCGATCTCCACACTAGAAAAATAAAATAAAAATTTATGATGATTATAAAAAAAATTTTTTGTCCTTCAAAAAAGAATTTGCAAAAAAAAGTGCAATACAAAATATGCATAGACATAGAAACAAAAGAAGAAGATAGCATGTAAAAGTTTATTTTTTCAAGGACTAAGCAGTTATAAAATGAATTTCCTCGTACTATGCAGTTCCCGCTAAAAAAAATCATCTTTACCCCCATGTAAATATAAACTTAGACGAGAGGACGAAAACATTACGTCAGAGTTGAGAAGAAGAAAAATATATAAACAAAATAATTGTTCGCATAAACATATCGCCGTATTATTGATAATTGTGTCTAGATTTTCATTATTTTTCCTATTTTTCTCACTTGACGCAACACAACATTCCTTTTCCTGTTGTTGTTGTTCTATCGATCAAACATTATTGATTTTAAGCAACAAAAGCATCTTTGTGCCTGTCACAACAAAAATGAGAGAGAAGAGAAGAGAAAAACTACCTGAGGATATCAAAATTTTAGGAAATTTTTGTGAAAAAATAAGCATTTTAAAAAACGTGCAGCAAGCAATAAAGATTCAAAATGAAGATAATGATTAGAATGTGCTTCTGTCTCTCATAAAACGACAATATCAAGTAATAGGTTGAGGTTATTAGTTTCTTTTTGGATGACTGAATCCACATTATAATGTATTTTTTCACTTTTTTCATTTTTTGACTTCATTTCATCATCACTCATCTCCTTATATAAAAACGTAATCATGAAAAGAATAATGTGAAAATATCATCACAAAAGCGTAATTCAAGGTTAATAAAAGATATATTCTTTTTATATCCTTTTAGCTATCGAATTAGTAAGCATTTTCACTAAAATGCTTGACTTTTTAATATATTTAGAGCACTTTTATATACCAGATAAGAGCTTTTGAGCATCTTAAATAAGGATTACGACACTTGATATAGAATCATCCATGTTTAAACACTTTAATAAGAAAATAGTTTATGCTCACCATGTTTCCAAATTTGAAAATTTTTTTGTTACAACTTTTCCTAAATCTATGCCGAGCCGATCGACAATTCGCTGAGCCAAATCAGGATGTGAAGTTCCAGAAAACACTTTTATGTTAGGCATCTCGGATTTTTCTTCCTTGGAGTCTGAATTAATAATGAAAAAAAATATTCAGAGTTACGCTCGAGAATTGTTTTCAAAAACTTTTTTGTTGTAAATTTTGTTTTTTCAAAAAATAAAAATTCGTTAAAAACTTAGGAAAAATGTCCACTTGAAATGCCCACATTTGGGTAAAATTCAAAAAATTGTCAAAGTGAAGAAAATTGAAAAACAATAAAATAAATCCATTTAAAACCAATCAAATTACTTTAAATTATAGTAATAATGGCTGTTAATATGGCAATTAGTCGCATTAAGCGTGAATTTAAAGAAGTAAGCAAAATGTGTGAGATTATCAAAGAGAAAATTAATTTTTAAAGGAAAAAGAAAACATTTTAACAAAAACTCTTTATTTTTTGTATGTTTGCAGGTCTTAAAGAGTGATGAGGTAAGCATGGTTGATTGTTTTTAACAGCTGAATACTTTATTGTATCCCGTAACATGTTAAATTGATTAAAAGTGGCATTGTTAAGAGGAAATAATATTTACCTATTTTCTTCTGTCCGCTCATTTGTTATAAAAAATATACTGCGTTTCTGAGAGACTGCAACAATGCATTTTATAAATTAGTAGCTTTTGACAGTTTCTCTCTTTTATTACGATTATATTTATTTTTTTATGAGAATAACAATTTAAATCTTTTTATATTGTTGTAGATTGCTCAATGTGCTATCAAGTTGGAACTGCAAAACGATTCATTTACTGATCTACGTGGAGAAATTGCTGGACCACCGGATACGCCTTATGAAAAAGGCACTTTTTTGCTTGAAATTCATATTCCCGAGACGTATCCATTTAATCCACCAAAAGTCAAGTTCATTACAAAAATATGGCATCCGAATATAAGTTCTGTTACAGGAGCTATTTGCCTCGACATTTTAAAAGACAATTGGGCAGCGGTATGTAAAACATGTGGATGAATTTATTTTGTTTAAAAATATATATAATGTTTTCTTTTCATTATAGGCGATGGTAAAGATCTTTTTTGTTTCATCATCTCTCCTCGTTAAAGAATGACTTGAAATTTATAAAATTTAAGCTAATTTAATTAGGAGATGTATAATCAGGTTTTTTCACAAATTTTATTTAACTTTTTATTCTTTTTTTTTATTACAGACTATCAGGTAAAATGCTACATATCACGGTCTATGTGCTTATTTAGCAGCTTAAAAAAATATTGGATCTATAATGCATCTTCCTTTCTGTTACTTTTAATAACATTTTCAACTTTCTTTTGCATATCATACAAGTTTTCTTCACCATTCAATATTAACATTTTTTTTTATTATTAGAACGGTGCTGCTAAGTCTTCAAGCTCTTTTGGCTGCTGCTGAACCTGATGATCCTCAAGATGCTGTTGTTGCAAATCAATACAAGGAAAATTACGAAATGTTTTGCAAAACAGCAAAGGTAATATAATGCAATTATAAAATTTAATGTTATTAAAGGAAATTTTTCATTACAGCATTGGACAAATGTTTATGCAAAAGGTCCACATAAAATTCCAGAATTTGACACAAAAGTGCAAACTCTTAAAAATATAGGAGTAAATGAATTTGATGCTAGAGCTGCTTTAAGTCGACACAATTGGGATATCAATCTAGCGACAAATGATATTTTTTGATTGAATTATAATAAATAAATGGTATCGTTGAAATATGAATTACGAATATATTTGTTTAGATTATGATATACTGCTTTTTTTCTTCTCTAATTTTCTTTTCAATAAATTGAAAAACATTGTAAATATGGTGATGAAATAAAGATTTTTTTCATATTTCAAATTTATAAATTTTATTCGAAATAATGGGTAAAAATTAAAAATAATTTTTTTGTCCTTTCCTTCTTCATATATTCTCACAAATTTGAAATTTTTCTATTCTTTTACAGACATTTGAGAGTAAAAATTTAATATTTAACGGTTTTAAAAATTTTTAGTAAACTTTATAAAGCTTTACATTTCTTCAAATCAAAACTTTTAGAAGTTTTCTCGGTTTCCTTTATAAGCCTCTTTTCAAAACATTTCTAAATCACATACACTAACTATTAAGCAATAAAACACACAAACATCAAATGCTAAGCATCAAAACACTTATAAATTATACTGTGCAATGAAATGTTCAATAAATAAGTGCTGAGCACTAAACACTCGCACAGAAAATTGAAACACTCAAAGAAGTAGTGCTGAACACTAAAACATTCAAATGTATGTGCTTAGCATCACAACATGAAAAATAAACTTTAAATTACATATCACATGGTAATTAATTTCAGTTGAAAGCAACTTACGGTACCTTCAGAGATTAGTTTTTATGTTATGCTTTAATAGTGAGAATTAATAAAAGTGAACCAGTATTGTGAGAAACAAAGAAATTAAAATTGCTTTTAACTAATTTCTTCTCAATGTCTCTTTATTGCAATAAATTTTAAAATTTTGATCAAATAAAGAATTGTTTTAGTTTCATGATTATTTTGGTTTCGTTGCTTTTTGTGCCAAATTTCGTTGTTTAAGCGAATCTTTCCATTCATTTTCGAGACGAATATACAATCCTCCTTGCTGATAAGTTTGAAATTCTTTTGTCTGATCAGAAATGCCAGTTTTCTTCGACACCATTGCCATGATTTGCTTCATAGCCTTTTCTTCAAATTCACGTTGATTATCTTGATTACTTCTTGCAGATAAATTTGTTGACCAACTTCTACAACCTGTTCTCAATCGACGCTTGTAGCCCGTTTTATTATATTGTGCCCGTGCTGTTGTTCCGTGATTAGTTTCAGATTCTTCACCATCACTGCTCGTACCATCCGTGCTCGATGTTTGTCGAGGTTGCAACAAAGCATATTCGCTTGACTCTGTTTCACTCGACGAATCAAGTTGTATGGGTTGAAATCGAAATTTTCTATTATTTAAACGTGCATCTGCTTTTGAAAGAGAGTAAAAAGCAAGAATTTAATCAATATCAGCATACAAAGAAATTGAAAAAGTAAAATTTATCGATTTACCTTCAAGATGTAATGAAGGAAGTAGTCCTTGGCGTGTACGAGCATTCAAAATTGACATGCCGTTCCACCAAGCTTCATTTGAATGATTGCCAGAAGTTACACG
The DNA here is from genome assembly GCA_014622435.1 of Polypedilum pembai. Lineage (NCBI taxonomy): Eukaryota > Metazoa > Arthropoda > Insecta > Diptera > Chironomidae > Polypedilum > Polypedilum pembai. The sequence continues at coordinate 19,130 of JACWBX010003603.1, forward strand.
CGAAATCGGAGGCACTTCAAACATTGATGTATTATTCTCTGAGACTTGATTTACTAAATTCAATATTGCTCTATCACGATCATTCTCAGCGACAACACAGTGTTCTCGAAATTGACAGCCATTATTTGGCGAAGTAATGCTCTCATATCTATATGCAAGCTGCAATCCACAGCAAGGATATCGACCAATTTTACTTGTCTCATTTGGATTTCCAGTGGTCATAATAAATTGTGGCAATTCAGGATGATAATTGCACCATTGTAATTGTGTTACAGGAAAATGAGTTTCACAAATTGAACAATATAAAAAATGACATGTTGCCCACAATCTCCAGTAAGTTTTTCTCCAACTTCTCAACTCTTTATAGAGATTAGAGACATAATTTGAAAGACTCCAATTTGCATCACGCGAATGTGAACTTACAAGTTGTCCCCAACGATTCATTCTCATATTTTGAGGAACACAGTGGACATAAGTAGAGACTGACTGTGTCATTAATTTCCCACACTTTGTGCATCGAAATAATCCTGCCAATGATGCATAATGACCACGCAACGATTGAGCCTCAATTTCACACAAACTTTGAATCATTTTACAAAAAAGTCGTGGTTGAATTCGATCTTTTTTGTCTTTCACCATTTCTAATTCAATATTTGTGAACATGGCTGCGAGACGTGAAATAATGTTATCATTCAAACAACCTAAATTGGCAGAAACTTTAACGACTTCAGTAAGATGTGAGTGGCAGTATGAAAGGCAGTCCAAAAGTAATGGTTCCATTTGCAAAAAACTAGCAGATACAAGAATTGGAATGACATTTGTTGCATTGAGCTTAGGACAATTATCTTGTGATGCAAGCATATCTTTCTTCACCCATCTAATTAACCAATCAAAAATCTCTAAATCACAATGTACAGAAATGTCCATTTCTTCAAGCTTTTGACCACTGGTAATGTCTGCAAAGTATCCCATTTTCGAAATGAGAAGCTTTTGTGGACAAGTGAAATCTCTTGATACACCTTTGACTTCATCGCAAACATGAATTGTTAATTCTGGCTCATTCATTGATTTAGTCTGATCAACAACAAGCGGTGATTTTTTTCTCAAACTTTTTTGACTGAAAATGATGCCATTTCCATGATCCATTGAACTCATTTTTTTATCTCCAGAATTAGTGGACTTTTGTGATACAATTGTTTGCTTCTTCACAACATTGTTGCTACTTCCACTAGCTACTGCTACTGCATTATTTTGAATTGCAGGTTGTTGTGTGGCGGGCACAAGAGCTGAATTTTTAGTTAATTGAAGCATTGGTTGTGGCTGCTGTTGACACACAAATGGAAGAAAGGAGTCGAAAATTCCTGAAAAAAAAAATTTATGAAAATGTTACAAAATGTATATGACAAAAAAAAAAATTTACATCTACCTTGACTCAACACTTCATCTAATTTTTCAGTAAGTGAAGGATTTAAATTAGGAAATAAATCACATGACTCTCCAACTTTTGACTTGAGTGAAATATTTTTTCCAAGCTTTGCTGATCTTTTTCTCTTTTTTGCATCATCATCTTTATTAGACTCGCCAATTTTAGATGTTGCCCCATTTGAGATTTCAGCAATTGACTTGTATTTTCGCATTAAATTATTGACAAGATCGTTTCTTGAGAGACTATCAAAATTGAAATTTGATGTTTTCGATTGCTTATCAAGTGAATCATTAACATTCACACTAAGTTTTAAGAACTTGAGAAAATCTTGCATAGATATCACACCAACATTTCCTTCCGAACTGCTCGTGTTGATATCTTCTTTTGCACTATTCATTTTTACCAAAACGTTGCTTTTCAATGGTTAATGTGTGGGTAGAAGATGTTTTGATGTGGATTATTGAAAAATTTAGAAAAACTTGAGTGAAAATTCAACAACATCCATAGATTACTATAGCAACAATGCAATGAAATTTTTCATTTTCTCTTTGTAAAACCGTTACAAAATTCAAAATTTTTGAAAAACAACAAAAGAATTTTTTTTAAAAGCAATAAACATAAACTTTATTCAAAATAATGGTTAAATCAGACAAAAATAATCACATAGTTGGCACAATACGTAGAGTAGCACTTGTGGATTTTCTGTAAGTTGAAAATTAATGTTGTTATTGTTCATTTTTTGTGAAAAGCATTAAAATAAATAATTGCGCCAAATTGTAAAAACAATTTTATTATAGAACATATGATGAAGTAGTTTTCAAGCCGGGAAAAAATCTGAACATCATAATTGGTCCTAACGGAACTGGAAAATCCACGATTGTCGCAGGAATAATATTAGGTTGTGGTGGAAAGCCAAGTGTATTATCAAGAAGCAAAGATGTAAGTTGTTGAAAAATTACAAAATAAAACTTTATTTAAATAAGATTTTAATTATAGATCACAGAATATGTTAAAAATGGAAAAACTAAAGCACATATAGAAATTGAATTGGTGAAAAACAATGCGGGAGAAATAATAACGTTTCACAGATCCTTCGATAAAAATGGAAAAGAGACGTTTACTATTGAAGGAAATAAAGTCACGGCGAAAGCATATATTGAAAAAATTCAGTCATTTAACATTCAAGTAGACAATCTCTGCATGTTTTTACCACAAGATCGCGTTCAAGATTTTACAAAACTAAATGCACAAGAAATTCTACACAACACACAAATCAGCGTTTGCTCAGCAGAAATAAACAGTGCATTCGAAAATCTCAAAATTAAACGAGAGAAACAAAAGAATTCTACAAAACACAATGCAGAGTTACAAATTCAACTTGATGATAATCTCAATCGTAATGAACAATTGCATGGAATGATTGAAAATGGGCGTTTACGGGATCGTTTAGCAGCAAGTATTGATATTCTCAAGAAGAAGAAAGCTTGGCAAGAATATGATGAATACAAATTAAAATATGATGAAGCTGATACTGATGTTAAGAAACTCAGAGAGAGTATTAAGAAGAAAAAAAGTGCTTTAAAACCATTGGAAAAACGTCAATCTGAAATTGCTGGAATAAAAAATGATCTTAAAAATGCAATTTCAAAAGCTGAGACAAAAATTAATCAAACATTGGACGAAATCGAGAAAATGTCTGAAGCATCAACAAATTTAAAAAGTGAATATAGAAAATATAGACAGGCATTCAAAAATTCCATTGCAAGTGCAAAAACTCAGCATAAAGATTTGCAAGATCTTCAGCTGCTTGTTGTTTTGTTAAGAAAAGAATATAATGAAGCACAAGCTAATTTAAATCAAGAAGGAAATTATCAAGAACGAATAAAAGAATTTGATAACGAAATCAACAATCAGAGAAATAAAATTGATGCGATTATGCAAAAGATACAAGATTTAAGTAATAAAATTGATCAACAAATCATTCCATCCATCAATTTTTCAAAACGCAAAATTGAAATCATAAATGACACACAGAAACAGCAGTTTGATATTCTTAGAAATAATTTCGAAGATACTTATCGTGCTTACGAATGGATTAAAGCTCACCGTAATAGCTTTCAAGGAATCATCTATAATCCAATCATGACTGAGATTAAAGTTAAAGATCAACGTTTTGCAAAGTATTTTGAAAATACTGTTGCTGTCCGTGATTTAGAAATGATTTTGTGCACTAATAAAGAGGATATGGAAAGACTCATTCGTAAACTTCGAAATGAAATGAATTTGAAAGTCAACATTGGATATACTGAAGAAACTGATGAGATCTTGTATCAACCTATAATTCCAATTGAGAATTTTGATGAAAATTTGGGTCTTTTTACTTATTTGATTGATGTCGTTGAAGGTCCAGCACCTGTTATAAACTTTCTTTGCTCTCTCTACAACATACAGAATGTCCCAATTGGCGATGAAAGAACAAATGAACACGCGAGTAAATTGCCGGATCATATTCAAGTTTTCTTTTCTACTGACCAACGTTTCAATGCTATCATTTCAAGGTTCTCGAATAAAAAAAGTATCACGTGTGCAGACATTCATGCGAAAAATTTGCTCAATACTGGAGTTGATCAAAACTTGATAAACAAGGAATTAGAAAAGTGAGTAATATGTAAATTTTTAAAATCATTTTTACATTTTGAATTGATTTGCAGAATTGATAAATTACAACAAACTTTGGAACAGATAAAAGAGAAACGAAATGAATTAGGAGAGCAAATTAAACAAATCGAAGGAAATTTGATTGAGGTTCGCAAGGAAAAAAAGGAATTACAAACAAAAATCACGCGTGTCACTGCTAAACTCGATAAATACAAACGAAAAGAAGAAGAGCTTGAAAAAATGAAAAACTCTAAAATAGATATACCTGCAGAACGACAAAAGCTAAAGAATAACGTAGATAAGATTATCACTAATATTGCAATTAACAATGCTAACGCAATCAAGGTTTTTGAATTGTATGAAAATTGCATTGTTCAAAAAGCTCTTGCAGATCAAAAGTTAAAATTTTTTAACGCAAGCACAGGCAATGTTGATGAGCAGATTGACACATTGAAGAGAGACATTGCAAGAATTGAAGAAACAGTGAGACGTGCCAGCTGTGTTTATGAGGATTTAAAAAAGCAAATGGATGCAAAAGAAAAAGAAGCTTTAGAATTGACAGATGGAATTCCTCCAACCAGTGACAGATTTAAATATGCAAAGAAATTTTCGAAACTGCCTAATGACATACAAGAACTAGAGGATAAGATAGATGAAGCACAAGGAAGATTTGAATGTATTCGAAGCGTTGATCCTCATATTCTGTCAGAATTTGAGGAGCGAAAAGAAGCCATTGAAGAGCTAAAGCATCAATTGGCAACAGAAAAAGAACGAGCAGCTACTTTAGAAAATGAAATACAAACTCTTCATCAAATTTGGTATCCAGAAATTCTGAATGTCGTTAGTAGTATCAATAATAATTTTTCGGATTTCTTTGCTAAAATGGGTTTTGTGGGTGAAATTGAATTAATTCGTAAAGAAGAACGCGATTATGCTAACTATGGTATTCAAATTCGTGTACAATATAGAGATAATGAAAAATTAGAAGCTCTCAATCGGCATGTTCAATCAGGAGGAGAAAGAGCTGTAGCAATTGCTGTTTATACACTTAGTCTTCAACATCTTACAATGGTACCGTTTCGTTGTGTTGATGAAATTAATCAAGGTAAATTTCACATAATTATTATGAACTTGAATTAAGGTGTAAATTTTATTTTATAGGAATGGATCCAAAGAATGAACGTAAAATTTTTCAAATGTTAGTGGACATTACATGTCAACCTGGACAATCACAATATTTTTTTGTAACACCAAAATTATTGCCTGATTTGCCTTATCATGACTTGATGACTGTATCGATTGTTCACAATGGAAAGTATGTTACTGATCCTCTTGTATTTTATCCAGCTGAAGATAATCGGAATAATCATGGTAATCGTGATGAGTCAATCGAAGAAGAACATGAAGATGAAGATGATGAATCAATGGAAGAGGAAGATGAAGATTAGGAATAATATTTATATTTAATACATGTACTATTAACAAATTTTTTAGATTTAGTTTTTCATAAAGAACATAAGTAAAAATAAAAATATTTTAATGATGAATGTAACGGTACGATTTGAAAATTTACTTTCGTGAAAAAAATTTATTTTCAGTCTTTTCGATTTTCTCATTTCTTTGAGTAAGGTGCGTATTTTAAAAAAATAATTATTTTATTGTGTAAAAAATTATTTAAAAACATAAATCTTAATTAAAATTAATAGTTAAGTACTAACTTAACATTAGTATTATGAAGTTTTATGTTAAAAATCAATTTTTGACTAAATATTGAAATAAAATAATTTCATGACGAAATTTTAGGTTATGATGGAATTAAAGTCTTATTAATTTTACATTTCTCTTCTATTTTAGATACAAGAAATTGTTAAACTATGGGTCGCGTCCGTACAAAGACAGTTAAGAAGGCCTCGAAAGTTATCATCGAGAAATATTATACTCGATTAACTTTGGATTTCCACACAAATAAACGCATTGTTGAGGAAGTTTCAATTATTCCAACAAAGCCTTTAAGAAACAAGATTGCGGGTATGCACAAGAGCTTTATTAGTTGAATGGCTTCGTATTTTTCATTTTCTAGATCTTGAGAAAATGTTATTCGAGGCGATTCAACTTTTTGCTTGTTAAGCTCAATGACCCGATGAAAGTATTTTTAATACATTTGTTTCGTATTTGCCAGGCTTTGTCACACATTTGATGAAACGTCTCCGTCACTCACAAGTTCGTGGTATCTCGATTAAATTGCAAGAAGAGGAACGTGAAAGACGCGATAACTATGTTCCAGATGTCTCAGCACTTGAACAGGATATTATTGAGGTCGATCCAGAGACAAAGGAGATGTTGAAGATGCTCGAGTTCCACAACATTACTGGTTTGCAATTGACTCAACCACAACAACAATTCAACCGTCGTTAAAATGTCTAACGATCAGTAAATTTTTGTATTATAATCTTTTATTTCAATTTCCATCTTTTAAAAGAAATATAAAAAGATAATACAACAATTTGTCCTTATTTGTTATTAGTAATTGTCATTTGAGTCTTCCTTTCAGCTTACACTTGAATGAAAAGTTCATTTTAATCGACCCAATACAGCAACTCGCTTATCATTATCAATATAAACAATGATCAAATAAAACCTCTTAAGTTTTCTCTTTCTCTCGTCCCTCTCTGTTTCATGAAAATATATATAAAGCAAGTCACTTGATACGCTCTTACATCAGTTTATAACTCAATCTTGTTAATACAACATCATCTTATCGTAGGGAAAAGTGTGAGAGTGAACAAATATAATTTCTCCTTCATATAAATCATACTGTTACTGTTGAGAAAGTAGTTAAGAGAGAAATTTTTACACGAATAGGACATTCAAATATATTTTATTATTTTAACTAATAAAAGTTGAACAAAATGGAGCCAGTTTTTAAGGATAGCAAAATTGCCATTATTGGAAGGTAAAATATAATTAAGACTATCAAAGATTTATCAATCAACAACAATTATCATCGTGCAAATATTTTTTAAGCAATTAATTCTTATTTTCAAATAGAAGCTTTCAAGTGATAAGTCAAAGATAAGATTTAAAGTGTAGTGTTGCATAAATTTACTATACCTATAATATGCATTATTTTGATAAGTAAAAAGTCATAAACCGGATTGAAGATTTATTTCATAGCTTTATTTTGTTTTTCATATACATACAAAGCTGTTTTCTTTTTTTTATCAATCTTATAAGAAATGAGTATGAGAGAATGAGAGAGTAAATTTTTGGAGATTAATAAATATGAATGCAACGCATGTGCAGCAGTGATATAAAATTTTTTGAATACCATAGTTGTGATACAAAAATTTATCTGTCGCTTTAAAAATTGAATTTCTTTAAAAACTTTGTTCAGGAAAGATTTCAAATTGAATTTCTTAAATAAATCAAATAATCACATTATTTCTTACAATGTGACGAAATGGTTCATTAAAATTTAAAGTATTTTAAAAGTTATTCCATAAAAATACAAGACCATGTGACAAATGTTGCTCATTTATGTTTAAAAATATTTTCCGATATATTTAATAGCGGACTAATTGGAATGTCATGGTCAATGATTTTCGCATCAGCCGGCTACAAAGTTTGCATCTTTGATATTGTGCAATCACAAATTGATAACGCGCTTAAGCAGGTCGAGAGTCAGTTGAAGAGCTTAGAAGAACGAGGGCTATTACGTGGAAAATTAACTGCGGAGCAACAATTTAGTTGCATAACAGGATGCACTGACATTAAAGAAGCTATTACAGGAGCTTTTTTCATGCAAGAATGTGTGCCAGAAAATATTGAATTGAAGAAAAAATTGTATAAGCAATTGGATGAGATTGTTGATGACAACATTATAATTTCTTCATCAACTTCGACATTTATGCCTTCTGTATTCTCTGAAGATATGAAGCATCGTGCACAAGTTTTGGTTTCTCATCCAGTTAATCCACCTTATTATGTGCCACTTGTTGAAATTGTTCCTTCTAAATACACCCGAAAGGACCTTCCAACAATCACCAGAGCTTTGTAAGTCATTAAAATATTTTTATCATTTAATTTTAATTAATATTCTTCACAATAGGATGACTGAAGTCGGTCAAAAGCCTGTTGTTCTCTCTCGTGAAATTGAAGGATTTGCATTGAATCGAATTCAATATGCGATTTTGAATGAATGTTGGCGTTTGATAGCAGATGGCATTTTGGATGTAAAAGATATTGATTCAGTCATGTCAGACGGATTAGGAATGCGATATGCATTTTTAGGTCCAATGGAGACAGCTCATTTGAACGCTGAAGGTAAAAATAATTGAATTACACATGTGCACAAGCATTACAAAAAATTTTCTAAGGTTTCCTTTCATATTGCGATCGATATTCAAAGACAATTTACGCTGTCAGTGAAACAATGGGACCAGTGCCGAAAATGGAAGGTCCTGTTATGAAACAAGTTGCTAAAGAATTAGAACAAATGTGTCCTCTTGAAGATTTAGAAAAGCGCAGAAAATGGCGTGACACTTGCCTTACTCAATTAAGTAAAATGAAAAAAGAATTGAATGATTGAATGGCTGAGAAATTCTTTAAAATTACACAACGAACAAATATTGTTATACAGAATACTTTTTAAAGCAAATAAATAAAGATTTGAGTATACAGCAAGGCCTGTGAACTTTTTATGTTTATTTTGATTATTTTTGTTTACATTTTTGATTTTTGTTAAAACCGCGAATTCTAAGGATAAATCATCACAATAGAAGACTGACTCTTAGTCTTTATGTATAAAAAAGTGCAGATACATTAATATTATCAAAAGAAGCTGATTTAAGAAAATTTGAAATCAATTAAAATCAAAATTAAAATTCAAAAGAATCAAAATTGAAAACCAAAAGAGTTCTCAAGCCTTGACATACACATAAAATTCTCTTTCACTTCAACAACATATTCACCGGAAGTTTGTATTTCATAGGTAAAAATTTAGAGCATAGTTTATTCAAATTCATGTTTTAGAAGATAAAAAATTATAAAGCAGAACAGTTCACATTTCATAATGAAACTCAATTTGTCTCGAGAATTGCTAAATAAGCATATATATATGCTTCATAAATGAACAACTATGTTAATTTCAGGGCTTTTGCGATCAAATGTGTGTCTGTTTGTTGAAGAAAAATTTATATAGTGCATGATAGAAATTATAATGAGGGTTCTATAGTTGTGTATTGCACACCTGGATATCTGTTTTCATTATTCTTTGAAAAAGCAATAAAGTAAGTAGTAGTAGTGGTTTTATATATCTAAAAACATTATTTTATTACATTTTGTAATTTATATCAAACACATAAAATACTTTAAGTGATTTATTGAAGAATTTTAATTTGATTTAATAAATTTTGAATTGATCTTTGTAATATCATGTGACACAATTTTTTTTGAATAATTGCATACAAGTTAATGTGCGTAACATTTTTTTACATGTCATCAAAATTATCATTACATGAGATATTCAAAATAATAATTCAGTGCATTTATTTTTCCGCTGATCATGAGAGACTTATATTGTGTCATAAAACACACACTTGTGAATAAACTGTTGTATGAATGTATTAGTAAAGATTGAATGAGAGAGAGAATATATATTTTTTCTTCGCTCATATTATTGTTAAAACTCAAATATATATTGCTACTTGAAAGGTAAGTAAGCATCAAGTTTTGATATAAGTTTAATTGTTGTGCTGGAAAGAAAATTTATGACCTTGAAGAACTTGATACTTTCAATAATAATTAACAATTTTGTAATGAATCTCAGTGAAATGATGTGTTTATGTATAATATGAAATGAAAAGAAAAAAAATACAATCCATTGTTAAATTATTTTATTAAACAAAGTTGTTCAAACATAGAGCTCTCAATTTTTTTTCTTTCATTATTTTTCAGTTTTTAGTTTTTCGGAGTCATGAACAAACAATAAAAAAAAACATTTATACGCGATAACTAAAGTGAGTAATAACATATATAGTTGTATACCTTCTCATATAGATATTTTCTCTCTCTCTCTCATTGCTCTATGCATGTACATTGTAAGCCGAGAGTTTCTCTCATACATATTGTATTAGTGGAGAAATTTTCTATAGCGACTCTTACTCTCATCACTCTCAGAACACAATCATCATTTCAATTTTAACATTCAAACAAACCATACAGCTTGGCATTTCACTACTTACTGTATTATTTTTTTAAAGCTTTTTGTGTTATTGAAATTTCTGTCTTTCTCTCTTGTGCGCGCATTATAGTTTTTATACAAATAGATGAATTAACATCAAAGTGTGAAAGATAGAAAAAGGACATGTCGAAGTATAACTGGACCAGACAAGAAACAAAAGACTTGATAACTCTTTACGAGATAAATGAATGTTTGTGGAATAAAAATTTACGCGAATATAAAGATAGGGATGAGAGAATATCAAGCATTCAATCAATTAGTGATGAAATGAAAATTTCAATTGAAGAAATTAACAAGAAAATTCACAATCTGCGAAATCAATATCGTTTTGAGTTGAATAAAATGAAGAAAAATATTCCAGGAAAACCGAGGTAATTTAAGAAGTGACTTATGATATTTTCAAGTGGTACGAACTCTGTCAAAAATATCAAAAAGATTTTAATACTTTTTATACAAAAAATTATTTTTCAATGACTACTCTGTTTTGCTTATCAAAAGTTCTAACCCCTTATTATGCTTTTTTACAAAAATCATCAGATATATCACAAAGTGGCCTTATTATAAAAATTTGAGGTAAATTAAAATTGACATTCACAAAAACATGAAATTAACTTTCAACTTCTATTAGTTTTTTGGAAAACATTGTATCAGTGCGTGGATCAAATCAGAATTCTACAAATGGTGATTATTCAGAAGGAAATGAATACACAATGGTAAATATCGTTTATACAAAAATAAGTAAGATGTTATCGATTGTTGAACTTTTTCTAACTCTGAATTGAATTATTTTCATTTCCATTTTTACCCTGTTTACTCCCTTTTCTGCCTCTTCTCTTTTCTCTCTCTCTTTAACTTTGATTATTATTTCAAGAGCTCACATTACGAAAGCGATAAGTTTGTGTATTTAGAGAAGAGAAAAGAAAAATATAATGTATGATCATACAATAGAGGCAGAAAAAATTGTTATTTAAAAAAAGAAGAAAATGAAATATATCTCACAAATACATGCGTTGAGTGAGTTCATATATCGTGTACATTTATTTTAACGGTAAAGGTATAATAATTCTGATATAGAAATGTATTTGTATTTAATTCTATACATATTACATATATTGAAATTTAATTTTAATGATAAACAAAGCATGAATCGTTTCATCATATTAGATATTTACTAAAAATGCGGTTACTTACAATAATGTTATGTGGTTTTTTTTATTTGTCAAAATGTGGATGTGTAGGAAAAATATGATGATGAAAATGAGAATTCAAATGATAAGACGAATGGCAATGCGAGTAATGACAATTCCACAACGATTTTGGCTACAACTGGATCGACAGCAAACAATTCACAGCCACAGCAAATTTTCCACGTATCAGTTGAATATGAAGAAGAAGCAAAACCAAAAGTAATCAAGTCAGAAATTAATGGTAGGAAGCGAAGACTTATGACAAAGGATGTGGAAATTTCACCGCAACTTCTTGGTCAATATCAAGCGCAAAATTCCTCATTAGCATCGCCTAGTACAAAAATATTGCCAACTATAATTATTGATGATAAATCTCAAGATAAAATTGATGTTGATGAAACAAAAAATGCACGTACTGAAGAAACTATAACAAAACTTGACAAATTTGAGGTTTTTGGCATGTTTGTTGCTAATGAAATGAGAAGTCTCCCAACACCAGCATTACAGAAAAAATTAAAACGAAAAATTCTTGAATGCATTTTAGAAATAAATGATGATCAGGATGGCACCAATAAAAGTACTTCTTAGACATTAAGAAACAAAAAAAAATTTAAGCTAAAATATCAAAAACAAAATAAAATCGATGTACTTTAAGCTATGCACGTAAAAATATATGTATTAACTATTTTTTTCTCAGAATAAATAAAAAGGTGTGAAAAATTTATGTCGTAAAGTTATTTATTTATTTTATAAACTAATATTATTATAATCTCACATCCAACACTTTAATTAAAATTGAATCTAATATTATTTTCTATTACCATTTCAAATATATCTATTTGGTAAATTTTAGATATATTGGCAGTAATATTTAATTATATTTAAAAGAATACAGTTTATTTTTTTCATAAACATAGTGATATGTTCATATTTTTTTCCTTCTTTTTTAGTCTAAATTAGTGTTATAATATTATTCTATGATATTGCAATTGGTTCTTATTTTCAACTAGTTATAGACTTAATTAACTATTCTTGAGATTATTTTCTATTATTATTATTGTTATCTTCCAGGTAAAAAGTTCATTGTTCCATATCTTTTTCGAATGAGACGAGCACAGAGTGCAATGTCTCTTGTCGAAAGTGGTCTGTCAATTACTTTCTGAATTTCTGCAATCCATTCATTCCGTAATTCTGCTGATGATGCTGAAAAATTGTAAATTCTTTCAGGCGTAAAAACGCTAAAAGTAAATCCTTCATCTTTAAAGTCTTCAGCAACACCTGGTCTTACGCTGTAATGTTCATTTGAGCTTCCAATAAAAATTTCACCTTTTGGAAAACTGTCTAATGGATCGATGAAATATGAAAGTTTACGATCGTCTAAAGTTAACCAGCGTCTTCTGTAAGCATCGCTTGGTCGCGGACCAGTCTTCATCAAGTAGCCCTCCTTGGCAAAATCATGTGTGAGCAATCCAACTAAATCTGATTCATTGGCATGTGGATATGCAACTTGCAAATAATGAAGTTTACTACATCGTATACTGCAATACCAATTGATCACAACTTCTGGGTCTTCGTGATACACAAAAATATGACGTGTAGAATTTGACGGTGATAAATACGATATTTGTAATGTGTTTTTATGAACTAAGTCCTTTTTAAATTGTGTCGCAAATGTGACATTGAGCTCTGATATTCTCAATACTGCTTTTGGATTTTTATCTTCTCTTACAAAATACCTTAAAGTATCATCTGCTTCATTCAGAATAAACTTTCTTGGAAAATATTTATTGTCGTCTTTTCCTTTTTTCATTAAAAATCCTTCCATTCTTCCTGATGCTAAAAAATTAATTTTTATTAATATAAAACTAAATTTATTTAGCTAAGAACTTATTACTGTAACTTGGCATTTGATTTCCTGAAAATTCTCTTCTTTCATATTTTGCTCTTATAAATTGTTCGAGTAAAATCTGTGGATCATTTATTTTTGGTATTCGATAGCATGCTGGTATTCTCTTCTCATAAATGAGTTTTGATTTTTTATTGCCAATATCCATCAAATTTTTAATTTGTGAATCCTCAAAGTAGTCCAAATTTATGTGTTTGATTTTTGAAATGTGTGTGCCAAGTGATCTAATTAAATATCCAAATTAACTGTCAAATTTATCTAAAAAAATCAATTATTAACACAAACCTGTGAATTTGAGAGCATGTTGCACAAACAAAAACTCCAAGATTGTATGATGCGTATTCGACATCTAGATAGAGAGAGAGAGAGCAAAAATAATTGATAAACTGCGTGACTCATAGAAAAAAATTTCACTGTTGGTGGCACAAATTTTATCTAGTGAATATATGAATCTACACTTGATAAATGTGACTTGTTTTTCACTTAATCATGAATATTGTTATGAAATACTTTATTTGACGTATGCATAATACAAGTTTGGAATATTTATTATTTATTTCAAAACATTTGTTATAAACAAGAACGCAATTTATTAAAAACAAACACATCTCCCATTTTCAGCTCACCTTTTCGTCCACAATCAGCACATTCACTATTTCCTTCAATCTTTAGCAATTCCAGGATAATTTTTTCATTTTGATAAGCCATTTTTCTGGCTAAGTAGTTTGTTTTCAAAAACAAAATAATTTTTGATTTTTTTTCTGCTATGTTATAGACTAGAAACAAAATTTTATGTTGAGAAAATTAAAGTTCATTGACTTTATGTTATTAAATAATTTTTAAAATATTTATAGAAAATTAAATGCCTTTAAAATATGAATTTTTTAAAAATGTTAAATTCTTGAAATTTTAAATTTTTGATTTCATTAATGAAAATTTTTAATAAACAAAGTTTGTAAACAACAAAAATTTTCAATTTCTAGTCTATTTGTTGTTTTTCATAAAATTCCCAACAGCTTTTTACCCACAGTGTTTTTAAATTCATACGTTAAAACTGTTTCCACATTACGTCTTATTCTTTAAGGCTGAGATACTTGTCAAAATTAACAAAAATCGAAAAACTCAAGAATAAAATTTTTGAAATTATTTAACGAATTTATTTTAAAAAATTCAATAAAAAAGAATTTTTAAATAAAAGTTTATTTTAGCTTTATTACGTAAGAAATCATTGATTTATAAAACATTTTTCCTGATCTTTAGTTATTATCATTCTTAAATACATAAAACTATTCGTTATAAAGAAATTTCACTAATATTTTGATTGAGTGTCCAAGCATAAATTTTTGTGCAATAACAACAACAACATCAAGAAGAAAAATCAAAACAATAATTCTTAAAATTGTGAAATATAAAGATAAAAACTAATTAAACTGGATATAAGTGTGTAATTTTCAATGACAAGTTCATAGGCAAGTGTATAATGTTGAAGTGCATAAGCGACAAGCCGGAATAAAAGTATTTTTGGGATTTTTCAAACAAATGAAAATTGTTCACATTGTTTTCTTGTGCCATGCTTGAAGTATTTCAATTCAGTTATAATCGTACATCGGAAGTGTTCAGACTTTTTCAGAAACAAGAAAAGAAAATGAAAATTTGTTAAGAACATTCAAAGTTAACAGATTGTTAGAATAAATTAGACTAAGAACTTTTTTAGTGAAATTTAAACGATAAACAATAATAACGGGAAAACGAAAGAACTCATTACATGAACATTAGTTAAAAGAAACATAATTACTAAATTCTCATTAAAGTAGGTCGAGTTTTCAGTTATATTTTTGCGGTCTAACTTTATTTATGATTCTTATCCAGTTAGAAATATAAAAACAAAAATATCATGTCTTTGAGTCGGTTAAGTGCAACTAAAGAGTTTTTGAAGAAAATATCTTTTCTTAACGCATCACGAGCAATCACATCGGCATCAATTTTATCGAGCAATGCTCCAAAACCAATTCAAAAGCATGACTTTAACAGAGCTGTTAGTGAGGCTGAAAAAATTGTTGGCTATCCTACATCATTCTTGAGTCTTCGTTGGCTATTAAGTGATGAAATTGCTAATGTTGCATTACATTTGAGAAAATTAGTGGGCAGTAATCATCCCTTACTCAAAACTGCAAAGTAAGTAGCTAACTTTTACTTTCTTCTTCATGATTTTGCATGATATAATTTAAGAAATCAAGAAAGCGTCATATTAAAAAAGTAATTGAAGTGAATCAAAAGAAAAAACATTTCTTCGTGAGACATTTTGTTAAGCAAATTTTAGATTGTTTCAAGGTCTCTGTATATGTTTTGCTGATAATAGTAAAAGAAATTATGACAATAGATTACTTTGATTAATTTTGATGATATCATAAAATGTTTTATTCACACAGAAATTTAATTTATGATGGCAATTCAAACATGCAAGCATGGGGCTTAATCGTGCTATTGATTTCAAAAGCTGCTGGACATTCACCTGATATTCCGGAAATGGAACAAGATAAAAGTGCTGGTGTTCTTCATTCACAGAGAGCTCTTGCTGAAATTACAGAAATGATTCGAACTTCACATTTAGTGCACCAGGGAATGGTTAATTTACAAACACTTAAAAAATCTGGAAATGAATTAGCGTCTGATTCTGAACTTATTTTTGGCAATAAAATTGCTCTTTTGGGTGGTGATTATTTACTTGGGAATGCTTGTTTGCAACTTGCTGGATTAAGGTAAGAATTTCTTTCAATTAATTTTTCAATATTTTAAATTTTTTTTTCTCTCCACAGAAATCAAGAATTAATTGAGCTTATATCATCAGCTGTACGTGATCTTGCAGAATCAAATTTTGTCGGCGATCGAGATGATGAAAATAATGCACTTCCAACAGATCCAAAGCTCAAAATTTATATTGAAGACGAAAGTCCATTAGAAAATTTTGAAAGTACAAAAGATATTGACATGAATCTTATATTAGGACATCCCGAAAGAGAATGGTCGTTTCGACACACACTTGCATCAGGATCACTTTTAGGCAAAAGTTGTCAAGGAACATTAAAACTTGCTGGTCAATCAGAAGAGCTTCAAAAGCATGGATATTCATTTGGTAAACATTTGGCTCTTGCATGGCAAGCGAGCATGGACTTGGAGCCATTTAGATTGCAAGAATTGCCTTACAATGCAACATTCAGTCTCATAAGTGCTCCTGTTCTCTTTCATCTCGATCATGATCCATCGCTGTATGAAGAAATAAAAAAAGGACGCAAATCT